>APFE031726562.1:79757-93111 GCA_000404065.3 Pinus taeda | reverse complement strand
TGGTTCATAGATTTTTAGTTTAGTGTATTATTTATAGACCCTTTCATGCATTTAGAAAGGGTTGTAAAGTTTTGTATATGACTTAAACCCTGAAGTTGCACTATTGTACTTCAGGGATATTTTTTTTATGAAACTGGACCAATTATTCTGAATTTAATGAGGAAGGTTTTTATGCAAATGTGCACTACTGTCATTGTTTAAAAGCATTTTTGTGTTGAAGAAAGAATTTTGAATAGCGGTTGATATTTCGGATTGATCTGCAGCTCACATGGTACTATTATCTGCGTATGTACTCATTTTTGTTATATGAATTGTTGTTTAAATTTCTCTTGCTATTATCGCTTATATATATATGTTCTTTTCGCAACATTCTTTATGCATTCCACTATTGGTTGTTTATCGCATGCTTCTCTTTCAATCATATATATGTATCGATGATATAAACAGTGAATGCAGTAATTTGTATTTATCGCTTCATTGTGACTATTCATATGAAGTAATCTTTGAATGATTGAATGTCTCTTATTTATTTTACAAAGTCATCTACATGCCTGTTAAATAGATAAAGATTATTTAATGCTGCATTCCAAATGAATAAGTTGTTCCTGGGATTAGTATTAGTTTCCCTATTTCTGTAAATAGAATAAGCTAGTCGCCTATCACTTAAGAAAACTATTCATCACCCATCCATCCCTTTTATTTTATTACGGGAAACTGGTCCCGTTATCTCCAGTCGGAGCCACCATCCCAAACAGAAAAGGAGTTGTACTAAGGTCTGGACCGGGTGGTTATCCCCCAATGTTGTGGCAACGATTTTCGAGGCCTCAACAGATCTATTTATTGTAAACAAATGAAATTAATATAATTTGAACATACATTCATTATAGATATAGACAAAAGTATTGGAAAAGGAACAAACAACTTTATTGATTGATAAAAGGAGAAGTTACACCCAATTTGGTTTGATCTTGTGTCACTCATCCAACTTAGTCCAAGCCCTCATCACACTAATAGAAACATCAATCCAACAACATAACATTACTTTGAAAATGATTTCAAGTATCTAAACCAACAATATTTCTCTATAATATCCAAGCTCTTTCGCTCTATGATGGGAGGCCAATTTATAGATGAATGCAAGTGGTTTTGTCATTAATATGGCATTGAATGGTTTTCCATAATTGGATGATTAGTTTCTATGTTCAAACAGATGAGAGGATAGAGGATTAGATGATCCCAGGCTATCCTAAGTTGAGCTCATATTGATAGGATAGGAGCTAGGTTCCTTCTAGAAGACTCAAGGAAGGAGGAATATACTCAGGATCCAATGAACATTTCGAGGATTCTCACCCAACCTAGGTTTGAGTCGGCTTAGGTTCTCTACAACATAGCCCTGAATGGCGCTACCTACTCTGCAGAGCACTTATCCCTGATCAGGGGTGTGCTGGTGACCCAAGGAAGCACTTCAGCAAGGTTTGAAGTCAGGAAACTCTCATGGATGAAAGCACTCAATGAGGTGGCATGTCTAGGGCATGTAGCAACTGAATTAGAGTTTTATAAACCCTGTTTACATTGATTTTATCGTCGGGAGTGATGTGCCCAAATAGACCTATAATAGCTGCCCCCTAAAGCATGAAGTCAAAAATGATAATGTTGAGTGATATGCTTTATGATGTGATGAGGAGGATCTGAAGCAGACAATGACCTGTATCAATTACAATACATAATATCATGATATCTTTGATTTTTTTCATTAATTGATGAGGGAAGGAATACCCATTCTCAACATATAAACTTTTCATTATGTTATATACCCAGGGGGGATAATATGGGGTACCAAGGGAGGTACCCAATATTATATACCTAGGGGGGGTAATATGGGGTACCGAGGGAGGTACCCAGGGTAATAATGTAATAATGAGATGGACCATAGTAATAAATAAGGTGGTTACCCATGTCATGTAAGGGACCACAAGTAGTTAATAATAATGTAAGGGGCCCACGGTATTAGTTGATGGTATGAGGAAACCATGGTAATGATGCATGGTATTGTATGTATGAGGCCTATATAGAGGCTAGAGACTCCACATGGAGAGATATGAAGAGAAGTATTCTTGTATGAACATGCATATGGCTTGTGGAGTGTTCTCCTTCCTTAAGGAGTGAATGTATGGTGTTGCCCTACCATAAGGGTTTGATCAATAAAGAAGCATTTCATATCATTTCTGGGTTTATTTGCATTGTCTTATATTTTCATATCAAATCTATAATATTTCCAGTTTATATCTACAACAAGTGGTATCAGAGCACTTTCTTGGGCACAAAAGTGGAGATTATTATTATTATTATTATTATTATTATTTTTTGCAGGATTTCAGGGGCGGCGAGTTTGCAGATCAGATCTGTACATTTTGGTGCAATATCTGAAAAATCTAATTGTATATCTGGATTCTATGTAAAAAAAACCGATTTCAAAAAAAAAATCGGCTGAATCGGAGTCCGGATGAAGGAGATATCGCTGATTTAAAATCAGTGGGGTTGCAGACAATTTTTCGGGGAAGCGAATTTGTGGCGCAGATCTAGACGTCCCAGTGCGAGATCTACAAAATCTAATTGTAGATCTGAATTGTTTGAGAAAAATTACCCAATTTCAAAAAAAAATCAATCAAATCGGAGTCCGGATGAGGGAGATATCACTGATTTAAAATCAGTTCTTTTTTGCAGAAATTTTGGTGACAGCGGGAGAGTAGCAGCGCAGATCTGGAATTCTAGTGCCTGGATTAGGATTTATATCACATGGGCAGATGCAGAATGATTGTTCCATTTCTAAAAATAGGTCATAATAAGGATTTTGAGCAATATTGACAAAACTGTGACAATTTCAAATTTTCGCCAATTTTTTTGTGATGGCGTACCTAGATCAGAAATTGAAGGCCTTGTATAGATTTGATGGCTCTCATCCAGCCAAATGGCTAGCACAAATGGAGAAATATTTCGAATTGGATCACGTCTATGATGATTACAATCAGCTTAAGATGGGGAGCATGTACTTGGACTATGAAATACGACAATGGTACCAAGGGAATCAACGTGGCTATGGAAGGTTCTTGACTTGGGACGCCTTCAAAAAAGCTCTTATGGACCAATTTGACTGTAAAATTTTTGTGGATAAGCCCACACAGACAGACACACAGCCTAGCAAAGACTTTATTTTTACAGGAAAGAAGGAAACCAAGGAACCTAAAAGGTTATTTTTTGCTGGTATCTCCTTATTATAAGTTCATGGATTGATTCAGAAGGAGAAAATCATTGTGTCTATAAATCCGAGTTGCAAGCAAAATCTCATAAATGTCAACTTGGCAAAAAAATTGCAAATTTCAGCAAAACAAATTGAAAGCACACGAGTGGATGATAATGATGTTCATGTGTACAAGGATTTGAAGATTTCTATGGATAAGTATGTGTTGCATGGTGATTTTTATGCTTTAGAGATGGATAATATGGATGTTGTTTTGGGATATCCTTGGATGGAATCTGTGGGTACTATCAATATTAATGTGCAGAAGAAATTTCTGAAGCTATGGTATAAAAAGAAGAAAATTACATTACAGGATATTTCCATCCATAAACAGATAGAACACATGGAGGCTGAAGCAGAAGATGTTCAAGGGAATGACATATAAGATGATGAGCCTTTGATGATCGACAATCAAACACAAACAGAGGTTGCAGAAGAAAAGGTTACAGGTGCTGATACATCAGAGGAGGACTCAGTGGTTGAAGTCATATTGAAAAAGAAGACACCACAACAGGCAGCACAGCAGGGTGAAGTCAAGCAAAAGCCATCGTGGGTTAAAACTTCAACATATCATCACCCACATCACCCCGCAAGACAACCATCAAGATGGAAACCAAGTAGTCACATGACGGAGACAAAGGAAAGACGATCCACCTACTACACAGCAACACAGAAAAGCGGCCACGGTCAACTTCCATCTCAAGCAAGTGAGGCACCAGCGAGATCGAGGGTTCACCTTTCTCTTGGATGGCTAGATGCACGTGCATGGTATCAGTGGACTACTCTTTTGAGTAGATCTTATTATTTGTGTTCTTCCCATGTTTCGGGGACGAAACATGCTAAGGGGGGTGGAATGTTATATACCTAGGGGGGGTAATATGGGGTACCGAGGGAGGTACCCAAGGTAATAATGTAATAATGGGATGGGCCATAGTAATAAATAAGGTGGTTAACCCATGTCATGTAAGGGACCACAAGTAGTTAATAATAATGTAATGGGCCCATGGTATTAGTTGATGGTATGAGTAAACCATGGTAATGATGCATGGTATTGTATGTATGAGGCCTATATAGAGGCTAGAGACTCCACATGGAGAGACATGAAGAGAAATAGTCTTGTATGAACAGGCATATGGCTTGTGCAGTGTTCTCCTTCCTTAAGGAGTGAATGTATGGTGTTGCCCTACCTTAAGGGTTTGATCAATAAAGAAGAATTTCTATCTATTTCTGGGTTTATTTGCATTGTCTCATACTTTCTTATCAGATCTATATTATTTCTGGGTTAGATCTACAACAACAAGAATACATAGTTGTTAGTAATATATTGAAATATAAGAGTAAATAAAGAGTTGGGATGAAGAGTTAAGTCGTTAAGAGTTCCGGCAGATACCTGAGGTTTTGCGGAGAGGCCGATACCAGTATCCCAGTGACAGCGCCAACAAACTGAGGAGAACAAGGAATAGTCCAAGTCAGGAACTGCGGAAGGAAGTCCATGAGTTGAAGACAGAGAAGGTTAGATTACCTGTATGCGCTGGAGTCGGAAGAGAGCCATCAATTGAGCATGAAAGTAAATAAAAGTCGTGTTGCCAAAACCGGACGAGGAACATCAACGCATGAACCAACAGACAGTGGCTCGAGAGCCCACAACAAAAGGAAACCAAACACAATAACAACCTTACACGGCAGAAAGAAATCAAACACAACAGAGAACTTACCCTGGCCATTACAAGACGAGCCACAACCAACTACGAACCAAGGAACCACGACAAATACAGTCACAACAACGAGTAACCAAGAGCACAACCAAGACCTGCAGCATTGCTGCCCATAGACCTTCGTGGAGCATTGCAGAGGAAGCCCTCGACAAGAAAATAGCAAAAGACCAAGGAAAACATTGAACAAGGGAATAACCAAAGAACTGAGCAGGAGATGCAAACCTCAAGGCGAGTACCCTTTCATTAAACACATCATTGAATGCTCAACAACCGAAATCCAAAAATATCAGTATTACATTCTATCCGCATGTTATCATTCTGTATGATTAAATCAACCAAATAGACATTGGAAATCATTCCCTTTACGACAAGTGTATAAAGAGTTCGGTTGGACCCATCAATAAGTACTAATGATAATTACCATTTACATAGAGGAAGACCACCTTTGTATACATGAAGGAGAATATTTCCTAATTCTTATAAGGATTATCTGTGATCCTCTTACTTTATGAAGAAAAATGTGATCAATAAGTAGACTTGAAGTCTTCTAAATGATATGCAAATATTATATAATACCCGTAGGTGTTATCCCCCTAAGGTTAATATTCTCCTACAATCCTTTCAACTAATTGGGATGACCCAGCTAAAACCTAAACAATTTCCTAAAAACTTGCTTTCAAATATCTCCTTCATGTATGAGAAAATGTGTGTATAAAAAATAATAGGATGAAGGAATCAATAACAAGTTTTAGGTGGCTTTGAAGGAACAATTTTCCTTTACTTTTAACTTCTTAATTATACTGATTCTTTTATAATATGATTTGATACTTTTATATATTAAATGTTTGAAATAAAATCATTTACTACTATTATTATTATTTTTTTATTTTACCAAAATCACTCAATAAAATGGAATATTAGAAACAAATCACTAAAATCAATTAAATAAGGAAATGCATAATATGGACATAGAAGTATTAATTAGTCCTCATGGAAGTTAATAATCATATAAATATTAATAAATCCATGGCATATTAGAAACCAATTATATAGACATAGAGGTATTAATTAGTTTTCATGGAAGTAAGAATCAGAAGTAATAATAATCTTATAATTGGGATATAAATATTAATAAATCCACATAAAGTTTATATATATAGATATAGAATATATATATTTATTTATTTATTTAATACTTCCTTAAAGGTCAAAATGGTATGCAAAATTGGGATGCTTGAGTTCGTGGTAAGATCGTTTTTGGTTGTAATTATAAATTATTAATGCATGATAAATTAAGATGTTTTAAAGCATTGTTACCATCACTTACTTAACAAGAGACCATGATGCACTCTCACCACCCACAACCGTCATTACCTGCAAACAAGACCAAACTAAATGATTCACTACATCTAAATTGGGCCCAAACAAGATCAAACTAAATAATTAACTACATCGGCCCAAACAAGATCAAACTAAATAATTAACTACATCTAAATTGCGTCCAGAATAAAATACTTTGGAGCATAAAGAATAAAATTCCAAAAAAATTCGATTCCTTATACACATTCATAAAAAAATTGGTGAATTGGCAAGGATGTGAAGTATGAACAACAAACTCCAAAAAATTCGAAGTCCTTTTTGCAGAGGGACGATAAAAATTTGCATTTCAATAAAATCCAAGTCCATCGTATACAATGATAAAAAATTTAATGATTTGGTAAGAATTTGTGATAAAAAGTTCTAGTGATATGGTAATAATTATTATGGTAAAATTCTTTCGACAATAATTATGTGTAAGTTTTAGTCTAGGGTTTTAATTTTAGACCTATTTAGAGTAGAATTAGGAATTTTTTTTTTTAAGAAATTTGATTTTTTTTAGTGTTTTGTAGAGTTAAAATTAAAATGAATATAAATTGGTTTAATTATTAATTATAATTATAATTAGAAATATAATTATTTTAAGAAGAGTTTTTTTAGAAATCACATAGGATAAAAAATTTGCGACGCATTTCAAACCAGCTAGTGTGGTTCATCAACATGACCAGAAGAAGATGCAGATCATGACACAGACTTGAATAGAGGGTGATGTAGAAACCAAAAAATCATATAATGACTAGTTTATGAAAAATAATATTTTAATAATGATTATTAGCATAAAATAATATTCCTATAATGACTAATAAAACAGGTAGTTTAAGAATAATAATATTATAATTTAATTATTATTATTATTTTTTAAAGAAAGATCTAAAAACTTAACATTAATAGAAGAAAAAAATCAAGTCAACCAAATACATGGAACATATTCTATATAATAAATATATAATATATATATTATATATATAAAAGAGTCAAGATCCTATAACAAAATATAATTAAAGGAGACTAAAATTAAATAAAGAAATCGAAAGGGGTATTCTCTTTTTAAAAAATGGCTTAGTTTTATCAAAATTATATTTTATATAGTGATTATTAAGATCAATATATTTATAATAAATTAGTAAGATCATATAATATAATATATATTAGGAGCGAAGACCCGATTAATGAGTCAAGATCCTATAACGAAAATAATAATTAAAAGAGATTAAAATTAAAACAAAGCAATCAAAAGGGAGGGTAATTTTTTTTTAAAGGTGAGAAAACAGATCAAAAGAATATTAACATTAAAATAAAATACCTATATAGAAACAAAATAATTTATAAATAGAAACGTCAAACCCTAAAATATAAAATAATCCCCAAATAGAAACAAAATAGGAGGATAGGACAGGGACCCAACGTCTGCTAATATTCCAACAATTGTCTCTATTTAAATTATTGGGTATTTTTTCAATTTCAATGGCCTCCCTAAATTTACGATGATGGAAATGAATAACCTTGGCAATGACATGAGCTTCCTCAATGCAAATGTGATGCCTATATTTTTCTGCATGTTTTTCCAAAGCAGAGGAGCAGGTCCTTCCATGCTTGATGCCATCTGCATGCTCACGAATCCTTTGATTAATTGAGCGACTAGTCTCACCAATGTAGGGAGTCCCACAAGAGCAAGGCATAACGTAAAAACTTTTCATATTTATTGGGTCCACCGGGTCTTTAAAGGATCTAAGGGAGCTTCAGATGGTATTTAGAGGTTTAAATGTTGAAGGAACCTTATGCTCCTTCAGGATCCTTGCAATCCTGTCTATAGTTCCTTGGATAAAAGGGAGATGAACTTAGAAAAGCGATCCCTGGTTTCTTTCCTAACCTTAGGACCTTTTTCATCTTTGAGGAAAGCCTTAGTACATTGGTGTCTACTATACCCATTATTAAAGAAAACACTCGCGAGGTGTGATTTCTCCTCATTTAGATGGTTATCATCAGATTCCCTTAAAGCTTTAGTCGTTAAAGTATTGAGAACACCAAGCTTTTGGGCTGAAAAATGATGAGAATTAGCATGAAGATATTACTCTATGTGAGTTTTATTCTGAAAGACTCGATGAGAAAAAGATCCATCTTCATTCCTTCAGAGGAGACGTCAAGGAAGGGAAGACTATTATTACTTTCAAATTCCATGGTGAACTTTATGGAATTAGACTGATTATTAAGATGAAGGAAAAAAGTTCAAACTCTTCCTTACCATGGGATCAAATTACACAATTGTCATCCACAAACCTCTTCCATATCCTAGGCAAAAGACGAGAAGAGGCCAAGGCCCTAGATTCAAAATCCTCCATAAATAGATCAACCACCATAGGGAGAGGGGGGAACCCATGGTGACACCACAAGTTTGTTGATAGAATTCCCCATTGAAGGAAAATAAAGTAGAGGTAAGACAAATATCGACTAACTTAGTAGTATCAAGATCTGTAATACTGATAGTATCAGGTCATCAAGATCCGTAATACTGATAGTATCAGGTCATCAAGTGTATTATGGATCCTGATACTACTAAGTTAGTTGATATCTGTCTTACCTCTACTTTCTTTTCCTTCGATGGGGAATTCTATAAACAGACTTGTGGTGTTTCCATGGGTTCCCCCCTCTACCCTGTGGTGGCTAATCTATTCATGGAGGATTTTGAATCTAGGGCCTTGGCCTCTTCTCATCTTCTACCTAGGATGTGGATGAGGTTTGTGGATGACACTTATGTCGTTTGGTCCCATGGCAAGGAAGAGTTGGACCTTTTTTTCGTTCATCTTAATAATGAGCCTAATTCCATATAGTTCACCATGGAATTGAAAGTAATAAGAGTTTTCCCTTCCTTGACGTCCTCCTCTCAAGGAATGAAGATGGATCTTTTCTCATCATGTTTTTTGGAAGAGAACTCACATAAAACAATACCTTCATGCTAATTCTCATCATTTCCCAGCTCAAAATCTTGGTGTTCTCAGTACTTTAACGACTATAGATTTAAGGGTTTATGATGATAACCATCTCAATGAGGAGAAAGCACACCTCCTGAGTGTTTTCTTTAATAATGGGTATAGTAAACACCAATGTACTAAGACTTTCCTCAAAGCTAATAAAGGTCCTAAGGCTAAGAAAGAAACTAGGGATCATTTTTCTGGGGTTCATCTCCATTTTATCCTAGGAACTACAAATAGGACTGCGAGGATCCTAAAGAAGCATAAATTTCCTTCAACCTTTAGGCCTCTAAATACCATCTGAAGCTCCCTAAGATCCATTAAAGACCATGTGAATCCCCAAAATATGAAAGGTGTTTACGTTTGTCCCTTGCTCTTGTGGGACTGCCTACATTGGTGAGACTGGTTGCTCGATTAATCAAAGGATTCATGAGCATGCAACCGACATCTAGCATGGCAAGACCCACTCCTTTGCTTTGGTAGAACATGCAAAAAAAATCTAGGCATCACGTCTGCATTGAGGAAGCCCATGCCATTGCCAAGGTTAGTCATTTCCATCATCATAAATTCAGGGAGGCCTTAGAAATCGAAAAGAGACCCAATAATTTAAATAGAGACAATGGTTGGAATATTAACAAAAGTTGGGTCCTTGTCAAGTCCTAGTTTGTTTCTGTTTGTAGATTTTTTTTATTTTTATTTTTAGGGTTTGATGTTTCTATTTATGACATGTTTTGTTTCTATATAGGTATTTTCTTTTAATGTTAATATTGTTTTGATCCGTTTTCTCACCTTAAAAAAAAATACCCTCCCTTTTGATTGCTTTGTTTTAATTTTAGTCTCTAATTATTATTTTTGTTATAGGATCTTGACTCATTAATAAGGTATCGACTCCCACACACACACATATTGGACTCTATTTCTTGTCTTTGGTTGACTTGGATTGTTTGTTTCCTATTAATGTTTTTATTTTCCAATCTTTTCTCATTAATTTTTTATTTTTAAATTATAATATTATTATTTTTAAATTAGCCGTTATATTAGTTGTTATAGGAATATTATTTGTTCTTATATAATTATTAAAATATTGTTTTTCATAAACTAGTCGTTATATAATTTTTTGGTCTTTATTTATGTTTGTGCCAAGATTTGCATCTTATTTGACCTTGATAATGAATCCACACTAGCTGGTTTCAAAACATGTCCAAAACAAATTTTTCCTATATATTTTTACCAACAATACTCTTTTTATATAATTTAAATCACATAAATTAATTCAAAATACAAATATTATTATTTCTTTAATAATATTATATAATTTTTTACTTCAACAAGATATTTAGATTAATTGATTATAATTATTCCATGTAATTTTTATTTTTTTAATAATTTAGTGGAGTTAACCCGATATTAATAATATTACCAAACTTGACCACCATGTTCTTCCCCTACTAATTCTTTAAATTTCTAGATTCAAAAGAATCCGTAAAACCACATTCCAAAGAGTAAGTTTGCGTTTATATTGAACATCATGTCATGAGAGATTGACTAAAAATTGAAGAAATATCATATCTACGATTATTATTTAAATATACATACAATATTACTTGAATCACTTTTTATTTTAAAAATAAAAATATATTTGGGAATTATTATATTTATAACGCTTATTAAATGTGATAATTATATATTTAGTTAAATTAAAATTAAGATCGAAGATATGTTTAAAAATAGTTTTTTTTAAAGATCCATACGTAAATTTTGGGTGTTTTTTTTCTTATAATTTTTAAATTCTAACATAAATGTTTCCTAATATTTTAAAAATAGTTAAATATTTAAGTATTTATATGGTTTTAGAAAATTTTTGAGAGGAATTTTTGAAAAAAATATGGAAATTGAATAATTGAATTTGGGAAAATAACATTATCTGAATGAAATAATTTAATCTTTAAAATTTTCTAGAAAACTTCTTAATGGTTAAACATATTAGTGAGATTACTTGTTGACAAGTAATTTGTATACAATAAAATAATTTAAATTGAATTTGAAAAAATTGAACATAAAGATACAATGGTTAAGGGGAAAAAAGTATTAGAGTGTTGATAGTGCTAAAATTCCACCAACACAAGGGGGTCTTTCCTCTATGAAGTCTCAACTAGACCTCACACCTTTTGCGATAGGATCCCTATTTAGGGGATCGTCTCGACTGCCATTGTAATGATCTTAAATATTTTCCTTGGCTGCAATTAACAACATAAGAGAGCATGCACATGACTTTTGAGATAAGCAAGTTAAATTTGTGAAACATGTGTTTGATATGGTTTAAGAATTCTTCTATGACACTAACAAAAGGAATTTTGTGTACTCATACCAAGGCCTCCAATCCATTTTACAACCATGCATATGCTGACATAATGTTGTTTACAATATTGTTGACATGCTCATAAACCTGTACAAGCATTCTTATTTCTGTGTTGTCCATTTCATCTTCAAACTAAAGCTGCAGGTACGTTCAAATACTTAGTGCCCCATTCCTACATGTTGAAAATAATACCGAGAAGGGGGGTGAATCAGTGTTATCTAGTCCTTTTAACAATTCTTCCTTATTTATACTTTGAATTATTTTTGCATATCAGTACCATAAAACAATGAGCATGAACAAGAAAAACAGACAGTCACATCAAAGAACACCAGGTATAAGGTGGAAACCCAATGTGGGTGAAATCCACCTGCTGCAATATGTCTCTATCTTCTTTCAAATTAGAAACTCCTTTTACAATGGTCTTGTATTGGTGTAGTCCTTTACCAGTACACAGGCTGCAACCTGCAGAGAGCTACAACTCTCTCTCCTGGAAGGAAGCTACAACCCCCTACTTCTTTACAAGGACCACTTTTCATAAATTTTTAAACTGGATCCATATACATCAAATGATCATTATAGTCAGTTGCAGTAACCAAATCAAAATAACAGAACTAAACCCAGAACACCTTATCAACAGAAAAATTTAGTCAACAGAAGATCTTAAGTCAGATACGCAGTTTTCCTTTTACTGGCCTGCGTCGCTATGCACTTCACCCTCTACTACTCTGCGTATACCCGCAGAGCTCCTTCTGCTGCACTGCGTGACCATGCACTGCTTCTTCTACTGCACTGCGTACAGTACGCACCCAAATACACTATCGCGCCGCGTACTTCACTGAAGGCACGCACCCAAAGACACTATCGCGTCGCGTACTGTTTCTGTGCGTATGCACCTGAACCACCATCGCTCTGCGTACCCATGCACTGCTCCTTCGTCGCCTGTGCGTACCCACGCACTGTGCCTTTGTCGCCCCTGCGTACCCACGCACTTATCCTTCTTCTGCTCTGCGTACCTACACAGAGGCACCGTTAAACACCTGCGAACATCAGATTAGGGCTGAATTTATAGATCACCAGTGTGCTACAGTTAGACAAATGCCCAGATATGATCAAGCGCTTGGGAGATCACCCTTTACAGATACGCCTTCCACTTCACTTTCATATAGATCAAGCTTTTTGAAAAAATAACCCAAATATTTCAGATCTTAAGATATTCAACCCAAAAGCATGCTAAGCCAAATGATCTCCTTTGCTTTATATAGGCAAGCTCTTCCTCAAATCAAGGATCATGGGGCTCAATAATAATAATAAAATAAAACAATACCATGGGCCAGACCCATGATAACACAATACCGTCGGCTAAATACCAAGGGTTAAACATAAGGAACCCCACGTGTGCACGCTTTACTGCCTTGAAGTGTGTGCACTGGGGGTACGCACCTCATGAATGGTACGCACCTCATGAATGGGTAACTTGCGTGTCTAGACGCGGTCCCTGCACAGCGTACCTGCGGTACGCATCTTCTGAACTGTTCTCCTGCATACTTCTTAATTTTCATCATATTGAGAGCCCTTGCCATGGGTGTTGCCATCAAGTACAACATCTGTAACCTATAACCATACTAGAAACATAATG
>APFE031726562.1:8498-46008 GCA_000404065.3 Pinus taeda | reverse complement strand
TATGATAAGTGAAATTTCCATCCATACATACAACCATGACAACCACTATCCCCAATAGTGGAACATTATAGTCAACACCACCTGCTCCTCCAAAAAGATGTACTCGCTCTGCACTATGGAGAAGCCAAGAATTGTCACAATAACCTCCAAGCCATTCTCTAGGAAATGCCTAGCCAAAATCTTGGCTCCCAAAAACCTGTTCTATGAGTCATGAGGTTATATATATAGAAAAGGGTGGGTTGACCCTTGACATACAACCTTTGACTCTTGGACTACCCTCATGACTCTTCAACTTCATTACATATAACTCTTTCCATTACATATGACTATTTGTATGCCACAAACGACACTTTTAATTGCACTAAATTACATTTGATTACAACAGATACGACTCATAGTAGTAAGGTGGTTGAGAGAACTCATGACACAACTCGACATGACACACCTGACATGTACTGGCTGACTATGGTGTCCATGTCTAGTTGCTACGCTACTGAATGATAGATGTTCTCTTGGACATGATTTTTCTTCACCTCTGCATATCTTGGTGTTGTATGGTCCCCAATGGTCTTGGTCTTTGCAGGATGGTTTCGTGCATGTACTCCTTTCGCTTGCTACTCGATGTTCTTTGTATGTACATATAGTTGTAAGAAAGTCTTCCAGAATGTGGTCCTTCTTCATCCCATTCCTCACCTCACCATGATCCATCGATGTAATTGTTCCTACAATTCACTCATGATGGGATGACATCAAATCCAAAAATCTCCTAGTCTAGCATGATGCATTTTTTGTCGTGTTCAAGTATAGGTGATTGGGAGGGAGGATAGGACACTAAAACTGCACATAGAATAACTCAGGCTCGGATGAGTGATTTCGGAGCTCAGTCTGCACTATTGGGAAAAACAACGCAGTGATCACTGGGAGGTAGAATTGGGAAGTGACAGTCCCTAGTGTCAACTGCAAGATGGGATCCTGAGGGGGATAATTGCTACGCAATTTCCTGAGGAAGGATAGAATGAGGCTGTAAAGGGACTACTGGGCAATTCTCCATAGGTTCCATAGGGAAGATAGAGTAGGTCTGTTGGGAATTTCTACATAGTTTCTAGAGGGAAGACAAGATAGGCCACTCAAGTGACCAACTATCAATTCTGCATGGTTTATTGGAGCAGTGCAGAGCAAGATAGTAGGGGACCCTGTAGACAATACTTTGCAATTTCTAGAGGCCATGTATAGCAAGGCAACAGAGGCTTTGTTGATCATGATTGTGCAGTTTCTGAAGGCAGTGCGGGGTAGGCAATAGGGGAGTCTGTTGAGAATGTCTACCCAGTTTTGGAGAGCAGTGCATCCCTGGGTTTCAGTGCAGTACATGTTTCCATAGTCTAGAGGGAGGCTTGATAAATAATCTTGCGGGAAGCGCAATTTGGATCAGGCTTAGATGCAACTTCTACGCAGTTCTAGGAGGAAGACATGCTGCTCAATTCCATGATTGTGCAGTGCAACTGACCCACATGACAACCTCAAGAATTGCATAGTTCTGAGCAGCAGAGCAGGGTCACTAAGAGATGACATTGTGGAATGCAATTAATTTGAGATCTGGATGAAGGAGGTTGTTCGGTCGAGTAGATTTTTAGAAAAATGGCTGTGTCGAAAGCAAGTGAATTTTTGTAGACTAACAATGTGATAATACACTTGTCATATTTTGACGATAAGACAAGACAGAGCAACAAGATAAAACATTTGCTCAGTGAGACTGTCTTAAATATAAGAGCGACAAGTGCGACACTCTAGATAGACCTTTGAATGATCGTGATGACACTTGCACGACTGTGGTTAAAAATTTATGGGGTCTCTAATGGTCTTGGTCTCTACAACATGGTTTTGTGCATGTACTCCTTTCGCTTGCTGTGCAATGTGCTTTGTATGTTCATCCAACTACAAGAAAGTCTTCTAGCATGTGCTCCTTCTTCATCCTGTACGTCATCTCGCCATGTTCCACCAATGTACCTGGTCTTGTACTTAACTCATGATGAGACGAGATTAAATACGAAAATATCCTTGTCTATCATGATGCACTGTTTTTTGTGTTTGGGTTCAAGTGATCGGGAGGGAGGATAGGACACTAAAATTGTGCAAAGCACAACTCAGTCTTGGATGAGGGATTGCGAAGCTCAGTCTGTATTGTTGGGAAAAGCTACACAATGATCATTGGGAGGTAGAATTAGGTAGTGATAGTCACTAGTGTAAAGTACAAGAGGGGACCCTGAGGGGGACAATTTCTGTTTAGTTTCCTGACGGAGGACAGAGTGGGGCTACAAAGGAATGTTGTAAATTTTTACGTAGTTTCCATAGGGAAGACAGAGCAGGGTTGCTAGGAATTTCTATGCAGTTTCCAGAGGGAAGACAAGGTAGGCTACTCATGAGACAACCTAGGAATTCTGCGTAGCTTCCTAGAGCAGTGTAGAGAAAGCCAGTAGGGGACCTGCCAGACAGGATTGCTCAATTTCTAGAGACAATGCAGAGCAAGGCAGGAGAGTCCTTGCTAATCATGATTGCATAGTTTATGAAGGAAATGCGGGGTAAGAAGCAGGGGAGTCAGCTAGGCATGTATGTGCAATTTTAGAGAGAAGTGCAGCATCAACTCTCATTGCAATACAAGTTTCTACAGTCCAAAGGGAGGCTTCATAATTTATCTTGGGGGATGCACGGTTAGATTAGTCTTGGAGGCAACTTATGTACAATTCTAGGAGGAAAATAGGCTTCTCACTTTTAGTATGTGTCAATGCACCGGACCCTGAGGACAACCTCAAGCACTACACAGTAAAACAGGGTCATTGAGGGTTGAGATTCCGTAGTGCAACTAAGTCAAGGTCCAACTGAAGGAGGTTTTCTAGTTGAGCAGAATTTTAGGAAAATGGTTGTGTTTCAAAAGCAAGTGATTTTATGAAAACTGACAATGTGATCATACACTTCACATACTTTTACCATAAGACAACACATAGAAACAAGACAAAACATGTGCTCAGTGAGATTGTCTTAAAGCTAAGAGGGACAAGTGTGACGCTTGAGATAGACCTTTGAATGATCATGAAGACACTTGCACGACTGTGCATTAGGGTACTTTTGAGGTCTAAAATGGGCCTCCTAAGGAAATTATAAAATGATAGCAGAAATAATATTATAAGATTATATTACATCATCAAAGTTTAGAGGGAAAAAAGAAAAAAAAAATTCAACTTGTATTTGCAACTTATCTCCCTATGGGTTTACTCAAATTTTGAGTGGAAACACTTGTTGGATGCATAATTTGATTCCTCATCCAAGGAGTACCCATGGTGCATACTTTTGATGGACCCTACTACATGAGAAACATGATTGCAATCATGTTTTTTCATGTATTTCTCATTTTTCGTGTAGTCAGGTCCATCAAAAGTATGCAACGTGGGTACTTAGATCCAGAATTAAATTTTACATCCAACGACTACTCTCACTCAAAATTTGAGTAAAAACTTATGGAGATAAGTTGAAAATACGAGTTGAAAAATTAGTTTTATTATTTTACTATTTTTAATATTTGACTTTTTTAATCCAAAAATGGTGAATCATCCCTCATGTTTGACATCATCATCTTGAATATTATTGCTTCTTATAAAGTTTATTTTGGTTGTACATTTTTCTTAGAAGACCCACTTTAGACATCAAAATTCCCCTAATGCTTACAACATTATGTGTGATTGCGACCGATGTTCACAGAGTGAAGACAACTCATGCACACAAAGGCAAACCTTCAAAATCACCGGAAAAATATTGCAAGCATGACAAGACAATCAATATGCTAAAAGATGACCGTTGGTCCAACAAGCGAGAAGGAGAAAGACACATAGAGGAAACACATCGAATGACTTTTAGTGCTTGCAACCATGCATGTCATTGAAGACAGAATGATATCAATAACTCAAGCTACACTAGAGATGTATTTCAAAAGATGAGATTTTCTTAGCATACTTACCTTCAAGAGGATTATGCATTCGATGAAGTTTTCATGTTGTCCATATCTTCTATCATAACCTAGGTTCCTTGGTCCTTCTCCTCAACTCCTTGAGAGTGGTCTAGCATGTCATCTTTACTTGTGGTCACTAAGAGATACATTTGCGCAGTTTCAACGGGTAGTGACTGTTGCTGGGATGATTTCCTCAGAGGACATCTACATGGTTTCTGAATGCAAGGAAGACTAGACAACTTAGGAGAGCATTGTGCAGTTTTTGAATGCAAGACACTATTTTGGGATGGGGTCCTGATAGGACAACTATGTATAGTTTTAGGTTGCATGGAAGACTGGGAATTTGGGGACAACACTGCACAGTTTTGGGATGAAGGATACTGTTGTGGGATGGGGTCCTGGGAGGACACCTCTATACAATTTCTGGATGCAAGGTAAACTGGGCAGCTGACGGAAAATACTGCACAATTTTTGGAGATAGTGGGTTTCAACTGAGGGAAGGACAATGGAGGAAACCACTACGCAGTTTTGGATGTCAAGGGAGGTTGGGGTCTCTTCACATTGCACAGTTCCAACAGGCAAGGGAAAAAGCTTGAGGGTTGTAGAAGTGAAGTGTACAGTTCCAGAAAGATGGATGGAGCTAGGTTTCTTGGGAAACTCCAGAATATGGCTAAGTGTGGGATCAATGTAACTTATGTGAACAATGATAGAAATTTAGCTATGTTCACACACATGAACAGTTAGTGATACAACATAGACCATGTAGAACATATAAAACATTCTCTGCTTGATGCAACAACATTCGTGACAAGAGTACGTGAAGAGAGTGTGAAACATGTCTATGTAATGAGAACAACTCATAAGCACAAGGATTTCCCTATGAAGAATAACAAACTTCCTTTTGCATGACAAACAATAATCTGCATGCTCAAAGATGACACCTACTACGTAATGATGAGAACATGAACAACTATTAGGATCAAGGAGGGTATCTTGAGATTATTAGCTTACCAATAAGTGACCAAGAAATGATCGATCACAGGATCCATAGTAGGCTCCAAGATTTTCATGGGAGCCAAAATATTAGAGGGTGGTTGTAGTCACTTCAACACATCCTAACATTCAAGGAATTCCTATTCCAAAATCTGGTAACAATACTTGGAATAATGTTGAAGGTTAGAATTCTATTCCAATCCTCTTGTTATGAAACCAACTCACAAAAAGATAGAAAAGAGTGATAAATGCCTTATAATTCAACCTCTTCGAGGGGGAAACCTCCTTTACATTACACAAATGAACAATTCTTGGATGATACAAATGACAAGACCTCCTTTTTATATATAGGAGTCTAAGGGGTCATAATATAATGAAAGCTAACATAACAATAATAATGTAAGGGCACAACAATAACAATAGTGGGCTTCTACGGGGCACAATAATAATAATATGGGTACTACATGGGCACAACAATATAATAAGGGGGTTGCACTAATAATAATAAGGGGTTACACTAGTAGTATAGGGACCTAACATGCTCCTCTCCTTCAAAAAGTGTTGTCCTCAATTCTTGAGTAGTTCTGGATGCTTCTTTATAAAATTATCATCCTTCCATGTGGAATCTTCAATGGGTAAGTTATTCCACTTGACGAGATACTCTGAAATTGATCGATTTCGTAGTTGTCGACTTCTCGGTTTTGTGAATCCTTCAGGTTCCAATATGATTTTTCCTTCCTTGTCAAGTTCTGGCAATATTGTTGGAACTGGGATCTTCAGGAACTTTTGAATGAGTTACCACCCTTCTTCACCATTCTTCCATTCATCCCTTGCTTTTTTTTATCAAATTTGGTTGGATAATTATACCAACCTCTACCATTTCTGCAACCATATGTTCAATTTCACTCCTTTGGGCATATGGATATCTATAAGGCTTGATGTTTGGAGGAACACTTCCTGGAATCAAATGAATAATATGATCATGATCATGAATACGTGGGAGACCTTTGGGAGTCTCAAATACCTTGGAATGGTTGTTGAATACTTTTTGGAGATTTGGAGAAATATATGATTTTGATTTGGGAACCATTATCGAACATAATTGTGCAATTACGCCTCATTGTTCTTTCTTTAGAAGCTTTGTTATTCTGTTAGAGTTGATTATATTTCTTGGTTTCCCTGTGATACCCCTTAATTCAACTTCCTTTCCTTCTGAAGATAATTTCATGAAAAGTGCTTGAAAATTAAAAGTTATTGTACCTAAGGATTGTAGCCATTGGAATCCTAGTACAACATTAGCACCACCCATTGGAATGGAAAGAATTGGGACATTCAATACATATTCTCCCATGGATAGCTTGATATTATGGCACTTTCAAGAGCAATTTATGTTTCCTCCACTTACAACTGTCACTTGACACTCTGGTGCTGGATATAGGAAGCAATTCAATTCCTTGTCTATCTTACAATGAATAAAATTATGGGTACTACCCAAATCAATCAACATTATTACCTTTTTCTTCTTGATATGTCCTTCTATATTTATAGTTTCAAGAGTGGTAATTCCAACCAATGCATTACAAGATATGGTCGGATTCATTTCTTCTTTCTCTAGGGTTGGTTCCTGGTGAGTATCCTTTTCTTTTGTTGTTTCTTGATACTTTTTTTCCTAATATTTCACTGCTTGAATCTTCTTCTTCTTGATATGTCCTTCTATCTTGAGAGTTTGAGGAGTGGTAATTCTTGCCATTGCAATACAAGATATGGTCGGATTCATTTGTTATTTCTCTAGGGTTGGTTCCTGGTGTATATCCTCTTGTTTCGACGTTTCGTGATCCTTTTCGTTAATAGGAGGCCTTTCTTTCTTCAAATATTCCATGACTTTCTTCCAATATGCTTTCATACCATTGATATCAGCTTCAATGACATAGACAAAACTATTTATCTTTTGCTTCTCTAAAATATTGTTTACCCTTATATTCAATTTTTGAAAGTGCTCAATGTGCTCTGCCATTGAACCCTTCCGTTTGATATTTATCAATTGGCTAAAAAAGGTGTTGCTCTTTGTATCCTCATAATGTGCTATCATTTCCTCCATGAAAATTGACCACGTGACAAGTGGTTTACGATAACAAATCCCTTTATACCATAAAAATTTATTCAATTCTAAATAATTAGATGCAATACATACCTTTTGTAATAGTGGTACACCATGTAGATCAAAATATTTCTCCATCTGTAGTATCCAATTTACCGGATCCTTGCCATCAAACTTCCTCATCTCACTATTTCTTGATTTTAGGAGCTCGACCATGAAATGATTGTAACTCTATAATTTTGGATCTTTAGGTTTTGAAATTGCAGCCTGTAATATCCCTTTGAGTCCTCTTTCAAACTCTACAAGTTTGATCACATTGGATTCCTGAAGAAAGATTTATTCCCAATCTCCTGCGATGACCTAATTATAGACTAGTTCAGTAGAGTGAACTTGTACGATGTGCCACATGTCACTGTTTCAACCTTAGCTTTTGATAATTATACCCAAACAAAATACAGTTTTTCCTATTTTTGTAACTTCTTACTAAATTTCAATCTGATGCTTAGAAAGAAAATTATGACAATTTTCCCAAGGTCACCTATTTAGGATGTAATTCGGGAGCCTGCAAAAACCATAACTTTCTCAAATCATATATCTGAAAATATAGCGAGACAAGACCTGAAATTTGGATCCAAGGTTCATACCACTTTCTTCTCAATTTTTTTTTTTTTTTTTTTAAATTCTGAAACTTTGTAGCGAAAAAGTTATAGTGAAAATTCCACGATGACTTATTTTAGATGAAATTGTGGAGCTTGCAAAAACCCTAACTTCCTTAGATCATATCTCCGAAAATATAGTGAGACAAGCTCTGAAATTTGAACCTGAGGTTCAGTGAGATTTCATCTCAAATGGATTTTTTGTTTAGCTTCTGAAATGTTGCATAAAAAACGTTATAGTGACAATTCCACAATGACTTGTTTAGAGTAGCAAAACCCTAGAATCCAAAGCTTTGATAACAAATGTTATGAAACCAGGTCACAAAAATATAGAAAAGAGAGATACATGCCTTAAAATTCAGCCTCTTCGAGGGGGAAACCTCCTTTACATTACACAAATGAACAATTCTTGGATGATACAAATGACAAGAACTCCTTTCTATATATAGGAGTCTAAGGGGTCGTAATATAATCAAAGCCGACATAACAATAATAATGCAAGGGCACAACAATAACAATAGTGGGCTTCTACGGGGCACAATAATAACAATATGGGTACTACATGGGCGCAACAATATAATAAGGGGGTTGCACTAATAATAGTAAGGGTTTACCCTAGTAGTATATGGACCTAACACCTCTTGATACTTAAGATAAAGGTTGGGGACCAATCCCTAATAACATAATTCACCATGCACTTTCTTATTCACACTATTTTACCATTCATGGGTCATATTTTTCCATATGAGGAACTCGATCCTAACTCTACAATTAAGCATACCACTCCTAATACTATAAAGTCTCATAATATTTTTGATGCTACACTATCTGCCTCCAATCTTGTTCATTTTGAACCACTGCATGTGAGGCCTATCAACCCAAATTCTAAAAAACATTATCCTAAAGCTAAGTGTTCAGATACCAGTTTTGGGTTTGCAGCTACTTCTACAAAAGGATCAAATAAAGAGGAATAGATGGGCACTCAACAATGAGTGATTTCAATGTATAAATTTTTGTTTGAAGAAAATCATAATACTGCTACATTTTCATATTAATTTTGATGGGTTGACTTGCATATTTAATTTTTTTGCTGTGGCATAATTTTGATGATAGCCCGTGGAGACTTCACTAATCACCATGTGGACATTCACACACTTTTTGCACATTACATATATTATATATATTTCATTTTTGATGAAGTCAAATTAATAATTAACCATTTTCTAAGAAATGCATTGTTATGTGCACAACACATGAAAATATTATGCATTTTGATTTAAGTTGATGATTTATGAAATGCTATGATGGAAATTGATTTGGGTCCTCCCTCTACTTTTTTGTCATGTGATAATCCCTATTTTTTAGGGGCCTAACATTTGCTTGTTTTCCTCCTATATATTTGAGCCTTTGATTATTTAACCAAATTAAGTTAAAGAAAATACAAAGACAATTACATAACTTTCATGGAAGATACTTAATTACAAATCTCTGCTCGATGAAGGAAAATGGGATAGCAATTTTTTTGCATAGAGTATGGTATGATATAGTCTAATTTATTCAGTCTTCGGAATTTGTTGTATTGTTTAGGTGTTTGAATCTCATAAAATATTTTCAACAAGGCTTATTTTAAATAGAAGCATTGATGGAGTTTTGAAGTCTTACTTGCTGAGAAAGGTACCATTTATTTTGGTCATTGATGATTTAAAACTGTTGTGTTTTTTTTAGTAATATATTTTTATTTTGGGTAATAACATCCTAGTGTCTAGAAGTGGCTTACTAAGCTAGTCACAACAAGACCAAGATAAATTTATTTTTCACCATTTTTGACTTATGCTATCATTAAACACAATCATTTGTCAATAAGTTCTTATTACTCTTTATGTAGTCTATAGAGTTTGATTATATTATATCTGAACAATATTATTTAAGTATACTCAACGAAGAATTTGTTTCTAATCCTACTAGTTTGTGTTCTCTCTTTACTATTTATTTTCTTTAATTTTCTAATCGTTGTATATTTTGTATCATCTATTTCATATTTACTGTTAATAATTTTTTACTTTAACATCAATGATTTTTTCTTATATTCAACTTTAGGTTGAATTCTTTATACATGAATGTGATGAATGTTTGATCATCTATTATACAACCATAATGTTTGAAGTTTTCTTTTCTATTTTTGTATATTTGAAACTTGTTTTAATTTTCAGACGTCTAACCATATATTGATGATATATGTACACTACTAGGTCAACTATATAATGATTCTTATGTTCAAGTACTTTGAAGTTGTACTATAATTAGGTAGCCTATAAACCTATGTAAAATTCTCAAAGTTCTTAGTTTAGCCAACCAAGAATTTGAAAGGATTTTGAAAGATACATTTAAATCAATATAATAGAGAGACCTAATTAGTGTCTCCACCTGATAAATTACACAAGAATCTAGAGTAGATTCTTGTGGCTCCACCTGCTGTTTGTTTCACTTTATGAGCATTCCTTCACTCTGTGCTTTCTCTTCACTTTACTCCTTTGTGTGTTCCCAATTGAATTCTTGTGTTAATCTTTACATATATTCTCCCTTTCTATCTTGTTTTTACCAAAGGTAAATCATCCCATAAGAGCAGGATGGGATTGTCTTATTACTTGGGTGCATGTGTGCCATCGTTAATTTTTTTACAATATGTTGTCAATTCAATAGGGATTTGTGTGGAAATTAAATGTGAAATTATAATATTCGATATTTCGCCAAAGTAATTCCCAAGCAAATTCCCCTCCACAAACTTCAAATCAATTTTCTTCTATCATTCTAATCATCATTTATAATTTACACCAACTTAAATGAACAATTCTTATAATAATATTTACATGAGAGGTGAAAAAATGGTTGTTACATGATGAACATCCATTGAGACCAAATTATACTATCAGACTTAGATAAGGCAAGGGATTACTTGGAATTATTTATAATTTTATTTCTATGCTCAAAAATAAATGAGAGAAGCTTTCTAAGATCACCATAGCTTCCATGAGCTAAAAGGTTAGGAAGGGGGGCCATGCAAGAAATCTTTTAGAAATGAGATCTAATATTAGTGCATGTAAGCTATTCTAAGAGAAATTGGTTTTGATTTTTATCCCTCTTTGTGTCACATAGGTGAAACAATATTTCATCTTAGGGTATTTTTGGAATTGACAAATGTCCAATTTCATTATATATATCTTGACAATTTGTTCTTATTATAACAATATTTATTTTCTTCTTCACACTTATTTGAAAAAAGAGATATTTTTGATCTACTAGATTAGGGTTGATAACCTCTTCATGATATCTTAACTTTATTTTTCCCTTTAAATATTTATTGCATTATAATTTCTCCTTAAATTTTTATGTAACAATATTTTCAATATCATCCATAATTCACAAAATTATATATCCTCTTATTGTTCAGTTGTTTATCCGATATTAAGCATCCCCACTTGAGCTGAAGGTGGTTTTAGTTGGTGTTTGAAGCAATTTTAGGAAGCTTCCTATGTTGTATGTTCAAATTATTCTTATGTATTAGGTACTCTGTCCTAGCTATTCTTTCCATGGGCAAAGACTTGCTTATATGAGAAGTATAGGAGAACATGTATTTCATTTACTTTTGAGATTATAATTTATAGAAATAATTTTGATCTTCTCTATCTTTCTCCATGGTTCTATAGAGGTACTACATCACCATAATTACATCCATCTAAAATAATAATACTAATGAGAGTATCAAAGAATAGTGTTTTTTCATTTCCAATGTCCAAAGGCCATTCATTTACAATTTTTTTGAAGCCCAAATAAGCTTTCTTCCCCTCATTTATCATTTTCTCAATGTTATAATTCTAGTGTAGCTTGTGATAAATATCGATTCAAGATATTTTCTTGAAGACACTTCATCTAAGTTTTTTTTTTTGTATACAAAAGTATCATAGGTGATATTATTAGATTTAATTATCATGACTCTTTTTCTAAGTACTAAAGGTGATACTCATATTAGAGCAGAAATCCTTGAGGCTTATTAGTTGCTTACAAAATCATAAGGACTCCTTGCCATAAGAACAATGTGATTAGCACAAATAAGAAGAGTGATGACTATATTAATAAGATTTGGTCCAACGTAATTGACTTCTTCTGAACAATATTTTAGCTTGTCAATATATTCCAAATAAGGCTAAGAGATAAGCAACAACCTTGCTTGAATCTATATTACAAATAATTTCTTCTAGCCAACCATCAATGTTCGTAGACTTGTCAATAACACTCTCATATAATATTGTTGTAACATCCCTCAAAATAAAAAGGAACTTTGATATCTTCCAACTTATTCTAATGATTTTCCTTGGTATAGTGTCAAAATGTTCTCTAAAGGTAATGAGGCAACACATGATATTATTTTTATTATTGTGACACTCTTCAATAATTATTATAAGTGTAACAAGGTGGTGAAAAATTAAATGATATTTCCTAAAAAAAACATGGTCTTTATTTCTCTTCTTGTGGATTTCTAATGGTCCTATAATTAAATGGAATTCTTTTATCTTTTAAAAATAGGTACAATGATGCTTCAGATCTAAGTATTAGGGAAGCTTATCTTGTTTTTTTATATTGAAGTGATTATGTATACGAGGGATGAGGATAATATTTCCAAGATTAAAAGTTTCATCTTGGTAGCCTTTAATATCCTTACCTTTCAAAAAATACACACTCTCTCGTATTGGTGTTTCGAGAGATGAAACCATGAATGCAAAAAATCTATTTCCTTTCCAATCACACACTTTTGATGGTGGTTTAAAATATTTTGGTTTTCACTTAAAACTAGATGACTATAGGAAGACAAATTGGCATTGGCTAATTGCTAATATTGAAAAGGATAAAAGTATAGAGTTTTATATGGTTATCAAGAACTAGTAGAATGGTAATTATCTGTAGTGTTGTCCTCCAGAGTCATCGTATACAAATTATTGGAATCGACGTTTCGAACCATCCTCTGTGGTTCATCATTAGGATAAATCCATGAGTTAAGAAGTCAACACTCGGTAGTGTAAATAAATAAAGGTGAGGGTTCAGATGGGAATGAATGGCAGCCGACTAATTTTGGTAATGAACTCACACGTGGTGTTTAATTCAGGTATTAGTTTTGACCTAATTTTTAATGTAACTTATGTTTGGTAGAATAATGCTTAATATAAAATAGAAATAATATAATTTTTAATTTTTAATTAAATTAATTTTATATTTGTGATGGAGATCAACATTTATTGTTTGATTTTATCTCTTTTAATTATTTGGGATTAAATACAGTTACAATTTTATTAAACTAATTTTAATTTAATATACATATATATAATTTTTATTAATTAATTAATTAATTAATTCAACTATTTAATTTGAAATGTTTATTATATATATATAATATATATATATATATATATATATATAATATATTGTTCATTATTTATTTATTTAAAATTAAATTAAATTTAATTAATTTTTAATTTGAGATAGAGTATTATATAAATGTTAGTAATCTTATAGTATTTTAATAAATTGTTTTAGTAATATTAGAGATTTTAGTGAATATTACAGTATTATTTATTAATATTAGAGTATTTTAATAAATTCAAGAAATATTAAGGTATTTTAATAATTTTAGTAATATTAACGATATGTTTTATTAAAAGTATTTTCAATAAATTTTAGGGATGGTGAATTATGGGGAAGGCTAGAAAGGTCAAATTCATTGATAAGAGGGCAGGTAGCAACTAGGAGAAGGTAGGACCTTTGTATATTTAACAACTCATTCCTATATTAGATCAACAACTCTGTTTGTCACCTTGAAGAGCTTCAAGACTTCTTGCATTTTCTTCTGTATACCAACCAGCGGTGCCATTACCTCATGTAGGAGCATCATTTCATCATATAAACACACCATGGTGTCTTCCATTGGACCCAATTATTCCTTTATAACTACTCACCATTCTTCTGTGTTGAGACTGTTAGAAGACAAACGTTGATTCTCTATAGTAAGGTGCTCCACTTGTCACATTTTCGTAGCCAAACCTTTCCTTAATCATGCTTTCGCACTTAAGAGATACTTTGAATTCTCCTATGCTTCTATGGAAAAAGTGACATTAGTTTCAATGACCACTCGTGGGTTTCTCATGGTGTTTGCAGTTATCACCTTTTTAGTGGATGTAGAGACTTGATTTTGAGGATCATTCCGGAAGAATATTCATCTCTCTTGCACGATTCTTTTCTTTATCTGATTAAAAGTGACATTTCATGAGTCGATGACCCTATCTTCTAGTGGAGGTGTGATTCCCATCTCATCAAAAGGGAGATGTCCACTTGTAAGATGATGTTTTGTTGGAGGGCCTCGTTCATCATCAATGGGTTTGATGACATCATCTTCCTCCAACTCTTCTTATATTTCCTAGGTCATATGTTCTTCTTCTAGCATCTATGCTACTTCTTCATCCTGTGAGTGTCTTTGATGTTGTTCTTATATTCTCCTTCTTTCTTCTTCTTCCTCTTCTTCTTCTTACTGTTTCTTTCTAAGTAGTTCCTCCTGCTTCCTCTTGTTGCATCTTTGCCTCCAATTTTCTCTTCTCTTGATCAGCCTCAATAGCTTCATTATTCAATCGATCAACTTTCCACTTCCTATTGCTTTCTACTAATGGATAATGCTTGATCCTTTTCTTGGGAGCTAAAGTTCTTACCTGAGTAGTTGTTTCTTGTGGTGCCTATTCTATCTTTACATCTTGAACTTATGGAACTTGGGAGTGACCAACTTCAATTCCTGGGCGTGCCTTCCTTAATGTGTTGTATTAAATTTTCACCTTTTCATCTTCTGCAGTAGTCATTGGTACATATGTATAGACTTGAGGTGTATCCTATCCTTTCACTATGTGCTCTACACAGTTTCCTAGGATCATATCAATGAAAGCTTATAAATCCAAAGTGAACACGCTTAAGTTTTCTATTTTAGCATTTGGCATCTTGAGGCTATTTAGTTCATACATGCCAATCCTCAAAGAGAGAGTGGGCCAAGGAGATTTCTTTCTCCACTGAAGCTGTGCTAACAACCCATTATTCAACTAATAGGAAACTTCTTACATTACCACCTTGTTAGTCATGTATCATGGCATAACATCGGGAGAAGTTGGCATACAAAGCATCTGATATATGTGCCTTCTAGTG
This sequence comes from Pinus taeda, assembly GCA_000404065.3. NCBI lineage: Eukaryota > Viridiplantae > Streptophyta > Pinopsida > Pinales > Pinaceae > Pinus > Pinus taeda. The sequence continues at coordinate 31,034 of APFE031726562.1, read as the reverse complement.
CAGTAAACCAATTTGTGATATCATGAAATGACTCTTTCACCCGATTGGTCATGCAAGCAGGGTCAATCTCATCAATCATGTGAAATATGACCATAAAGAAATGCTCCACCAATCTATCATATGCTTCTTTAAAACTTGACTCTAATAACACCTTGCAATGGAAGTATACTGGAAACTTATCTTGTGGGGTCCAGTTTCAATACATCCCTACGAATGCATATCGTACACAAATCCCATCGAATAGATAAGAAGACATGTAAAAATATGGTGCTCAGTTTACTCTTAGAGTTGCTTTGGCTTGCCCAACATGTCATTGCAATTCAAAAGAAAGTATGTCTGGCCAATTGAAGATTTTTCCTTGAGTAACAACTAAGTTGAGCATGAAAAGCCGATTTTCTTCAAATAATTTTGCATTATATTTCCCATGAAACCTACAACACATAGCAATAAGGGTTTGGTACACGTCCTCCAAAACCCTAGTTGAGTAAAATGCACTCGGGTAGTGTCATAATTTGGCAAGTTATCGACAGAAAGACTTGTTGATTTCAGTTGTGTTGAGATTGGATAATCTAGTATAGAATATTTTGTTGGCATATACTAAGGGTTTCAACATCTTGTAATAAGTATAAATTCCCTCTCCATAGTAGGTGGAAAGCTCACCACCACTTTCACTATAAATAACCAAGTTTCAATTATCCATATGTGATAGGATCCATTCAATTACCTTTGCAAAAGACATGAGTCAAAACATGCATGCAGTCCTATGTATATTGGATTGTTGGATGTTGGTGTAGAATTCCTTGCCTTCCAAATCCTCAAGGAACTACTTTTTCATGAATGTGTCTATAATATCCTTCCACATGACCTCGAAAGATTTATCTATAAAAAATTATCTATCTCTAAGGATAGGATTGGTAGGCTTTGTATCTTCCACTACATCTCCAGTGATTACTTTTGATACTTCTTTTGAGGCCACTCGACGAGAAGTGGGAGGTATTGTTCCAACAAATGATGAGAGAGTGATGAGACTAGTAGCTGGAACACTTGCACATGGAAGCACACTCATGGCAACAACAATTGGCTTCAAGAAATCCTCTACCTATTACAAGCAATAACTCATTAGATTGTGTTCAAAGAGAAATCAAATGTATCTAAGAGAATAATCCTATCAAAGAAAAAACAAGATCACTATTTAGGAAAGAAAGTTGTATCAAGACAAAGGGGGCATATGCCGAAGCAACAGTAAAAGGTCAAGTCCCTCATGAGGCTTTAAGCTACATTATGTGATCGAAAGAAGAGAGAGAGGGGATTCAAGGGCATAAGGCGCAAGCTCAAGGCATAAAGGTGACTCACTATTGGCTATGAGTGTGCTATGCACTCAAGGAGGATACAGAGGGTACACGGGTGCAAGCCAAAGGAACAAGGGATAATGCTTAAGCCTTTCCAATGCATTGTGCACTTAAGAGGAATTAGGAGGGCACAGGGTGCACAGTCAAAGGATGAAGAAACATAATGTTTCTTTAGGATTCACCATGCACTCAAGGAAGTTTATGAGAATAGTGAAGGATTTTGTATCAAGGGTGTGCTTTAAAATAAAACTTGGTTTTCTGGGCTCAATTTTCTGAGACAGTGAGGCCTTCATTTCTAGGAGTGCGCTCTTTCTTGAATTGGCTTGAAATCAGCTAAGAAAGACAAAAAATAATTATAGAAAGAGAATATTTTGAAAAAAGAAGAAGCATGCAAGTAATTAAAGGATTTGCTGCGATGATGAATAGAATTTGAGAGGTCACAAAATGCAAAGAGTCACAAAAAAACTACTTGCGACAACAAATTGACACTTGTACTAGATAAAATGGACTAAAAGGAAATAAAAGAAACTGAAAAGAGTTGAAACACCAGCAAAGAAATCTAGATCAACAAGAAAAACACCAAAAGTAAGAAAAATAATCAACATGCAAGAAATTACTTGGAATGAGGATCGATAAAGTGCTCTTTGATTCAAAGAGGTTCGCTCAGCCCAGATGACAATGAGCGCATGAAAGAACTATTAACTAGGTTGATTATAAATAAATTAAACACAAATCCACTCCATTGATGTTCACCACTTGTTAATAGATGGATGATTTAGTTAATGAAGTGAGAGTGGGGATTATTTTCTAGGGGCACGCTTATTAGCACAGTTCTAGGCTAAGTCATGAGTAGGTTTTAAATTTTTTATTTTTTAGGATTAATTTTGTAAATTAAAAAAATAAAATAAAATGCTACCGGAATTTCCAGTAGCACCCAATTTTCTTGTTTAGACAGTCTCCCTTATTTTTCAGACAATCTGTTCATTCCTGTTTTATTTCTTTTTTTTTGTAATTTTCCAATGCTCCGAGAATTTCTAGTAAAGTCTCCCATTTAAAAGAAATACAGCTGAAAACGCACCTGTTTTCGATTGTCCACGTGTCATAATGGTGAAATATTTAATCCAAATCATGATATTTCGTGATTGGATAGGTCACAAACTTTAAGTCAAGTCAAGTGGTAGTGGTTAATCAATCTGGTTGTTCAAATTAGCTAGGTTTCGGTCATAGCCATATCCAGTCGTTGCTTACTCCATTGAGTAAGCAATGTCAATCTTATATATATGTTTAAATTCCGACGATTGTTCTTTCTGTTCCGCATAATGCGGTACTGAAATTTCTGACCAGTCCAAATTAAAGCAGAAAAATTTCCAGATTTGCAAAAAATCTCGTACAACCACCTGTAGTAGATTAGCTGGACTCTCCAAAGCAAATCAAATTCATCATTATTGTTACATGCTATCTATTATGACATGAAATATCATTTAATCATGAAGGATCATATGCATAGGAGATTGAACCAAAACTTAATCTCAAATATTCGAAAATGGAGGAAATTTCACCATTTAAAATTTTTGAGGTGCAGCAAAGGAGACAGTGATTGAGGTGGTTGAGAAAACATCCCAGTTTTTTAGGCAGCCTAATTTAAGCTAATTGCAACATCTGTTGGGTAAGATTCCATACTTTGACACCTATTCTTCATAACAAGAAAGCAGATATCCATGGCATCAAATGTTGAAAATGCAGCAAGATGATGGAGCTTAGTGAAAATAAGTCACCTTCACTAAGTGGGCCCGCTAGCTATTTTTGGCGCAAAGTCTATTTTTAGACATATGGATCATGGTATATGAATTGTAGTATGCTATTTGTGGATGGTTGGTCAAGTTGGTAAAAATAGATGGACCTTTATTTTTAGACATATGGGCAGAGTCTATTTTTAGACTGGGCAGAGTCTATTTTTAGACTGCCAGGCTAAAAATAAAACAATCAAATATTATTAGCTCTTAATAATATTTGGACTATAAACATTATCTTATTCTCTTGGAGGACTTGAGTTCGAGCTACGTATGTGGCACATGCAGCTGCCAGAAGGAAATGCGTGGTTCCTATGGGTTAACTTGAGCTATTGCATGGAGGACTTCAGTTAGGACTTCAGTGATTGAGTTCTGTGGAGTTGGATCAGGAGTTGATGGAGTTGTGTTCAGTTTGACTTAGTTGAACTAGTTGTAGTTAGTCTAACTGGAAAATATACTAATGTTGAGTGGTGTGAATTAATTATTAATTAATTCACTAATTATTAACTCATAAAGCAACTAAAGAATACATCAGTTAACTCAGTGCATGGATAGTTCAGTGGAGACAAGTGGTAGAGATAAGTGAAAGGGCAAGACAACTGTCTGTTGTGAGTATAGTTTTGCATGTGATTTGCACAATCAGCAGGATTGAGTTGCCAATGAGGATTGTGTAGTGTTACACAAGGGAAACACGTGAATGGATCAGCCATTCTCAGTATTCTCTATGCAGGATTGCGCAATAGAGGGAGGCAAGCAGTGGAGGTGATTTGATTCAACGATTGTTTCATATCTATGTTGTATTGTGTGTAGCAGTGGAGCTAGTATTGTACTGTGTACTATTACATGATCTCAATCAATATAATACAAAGATAGTTTGGGGTTTTTAGCGAGATGCTTTCCCCATGAAAAATACTGTGTTATGTGTGATTGATGCTTCTATCTTCGCATGCAATTGTTTCTGCTTCTGCAATATTGATGATTAACTATAGATGAGATTATGTATTATGCATACATTCCACAATAGTGTATAATCAGGATAATCTTGGTTGAATAAGTGTCATATTATTCATGAAATTTCTATATGGTATCATAGCAGAGTTGATCATTGGATCTATTATTCAAGAAGTGACTACGTTTTATTTCTTCAGGCAGAGTCTGTAATCAGGCCAAGTAGCCTCCGGATTCATCTTTTTTTGGAAGGTGAGATATCTGGTGAATGCCCATACAGTCGATCTCTGTAAAAGAAATACTTCATTCTCACAAATTCTAGATCGGAAGCAGTTGAGTTTTTTGAGCTGGTGGAATTCGAATTTGCAACAGTGTTTTTTGGTGTCAAAGTTGAAATGTCTTTCAATGGATTGCGATTGGAGTATTCCCTTGAGGGAAGCTCGAACTATATTGCATGGAAGGACAGGATGGATGAGGTGTTAGATGATAATGGGTTGAAGGAGTTCATAGATGCGGATGTCCCAAAACCTATTGATGCTGCTCAAGTCGAGGATTGGAAAAAGAAGACAACAAAGTGTCGAAGGATTCTGTTGGAGGGCGTGAGGGATCACATTGTGTCCAGCCTTCATGGAAAGGCTTCTCCATACTTGATGTGGAAAGCGTTGACAAATCTATACCAAAGCAAGAGCGACCAGAGGAAGTTGGTGCTCAAGGATAAACTTAGAAACGTAAAGTGTGAGAAAGGCGACAGTATGCCCAAGTATCTAACGAAGTTCACCCAATGTCGGGATGAGCTGGGAAGTGTGGGGGTGATTGTCGATGATGAGGACTTGGTGAGCTTGGCTCTACTTGGTCTTCCGAAGAGTTGGCATTCCTATTAGTACTTTGTCAATGGTCAGGAGAAATTGCCAGGATGGGAGAGACTTTGGTCGGATCTTGTGCAAGAGGAGATCAGGCGGAATACAAGGGACAGATCTTCATCAAAGGCATCTGATGAAGAAAATTACGCTTTGTCTGCCAAAGCAAAGAAGGGGAAGAACGAGAAAGCTTCTCATTCCAGTGCGAAAGGCAAGAAGCAGGACATGTCCAAGGTGAACTGCTTTCACTGTCACCAGCATGGACACTATGCCACAAATTGTCCGCAGAAGAAGAAAAATAAGCAAGCTGCTGGATCTACAGCGGGAGAGGCCTTAGCCTCGCAATTTGAGCTGGATTTTTCGCTGATCGCATGCTTGGTATCAAGTGTTATGGGATCGGTATGGTTCTTGGATAGTGGTGCATATTTTCACATGATAGGAGATCGAGATTTGTTTTCTGATCTGGATGAGAAAGATCTTGGAGTGCACATCGAGATGGGCGATGATGGTAGATACAGTGTGATCGGTATCGGTACCATTTCCTTTGAGAGGGAGTCTGGTAAATCCTTCACATTGAAGGAAGTGATGCATGTTCGAGGATTGAAGAAGAATCTTATCTCTGTGGTGATGTTAGAAGACAAGGGATATGATGTTGTTTTCAACGAGGGAAAGGCTTTGCTGCGCAGCAAGACAACTGGAGAAACCCAGAAGATAGGGGTTTGAGTCAAGAACCTTTATCAGTTGCATGTATATGGATGCTTAGCAATGGCATGCAAGGTAGAAGGAGTGGTGAGCTGAGATGATGGCGAGTTGTGGCATCGGAGATTGGGCTACCTTCATCATGGAGCCTTGAAGATACTACAACAAATTTCTACTAGGCCTCCTAAAGGCACTCTTGTGCAGTCAGATCAGTGCAAGGGGTGTATTTTGGGAATGTTTGTGAAAGCCACCTTTCATGAGAAGGATAGTCGTGCCATGACGATCCTTGAGAGAATTCACACAGACATGTGTGGACCTTTCTCAGTAGCTTCGACAACAAAGCATAGGTACTATGTGATCTTTGTTGATGATTTCTCCCAAAAGAGCTGGATCTTCTTCATGCAGAAGAAGAGCGAGACATACTCAAAGTTCTGTGAGTTCAAAGCACTGGTCGAGAAGGAATCGGGGAAGAAGGTGAAGGCTCTTAGGAGCGACAATGGTGGTGAATTCATGTCTGGTGAGTTCAAGGATTTCTGCAGCGGAGAAGGGATTCGAAGAGAGCTCATAGCTCCACATAACCTACAACAGAACGGGGTTGCTGAGCGGAAGAACAGAACAATCGTGGGTGTTGCACGGGTGATATTGCATGATCAGGGCCTACCCCTTCACTTGTGGGCGGAGGTATGTAATACTGCAGTATATGTGCAGAACCATTGTCCTCACAAGATACTTGGGATGAGTACACCCGACAAGGCTTATTCTGGTAAGAGACCTGATATTTCCCATTTGAGGATTTGTGGTTCTCCTATTTACATGCATGTGACAAAGGATGCTGGGAAGAAGTTGGAGCCAACCACAGAGGTTGGGATATTTGTGGGGTACACTGATACGCCCCACAACTATTGTGTGTATTTGCCAGATAGTCGCAAGACTGTTGTGCGACGGGATATAAAATTTCAGGAGGAGAAAGCCATGAAGCGTTTGCTTGAGAGGGAGCCACACTTGCATGCAGATGACGAGCTATTAGTTCCTAAGGATGAGCTTCAGGACATGGATCAGCCACAAGATGAAGTTAATGGAGTGGAAGAGACCACTCATGCAGTGCCAACCATCAGAGGGCGAAAGCGCATTACAGAAGTTGAGCGACTGGCTCAAGATGCAGAGAATATTGTAGGACCACCTGCAGCACAACGTAGACAGAGACAGTCACCTGATCAGTACACTGGATACATGGCTCTTGTGAGCAAATGTGTCGTGACAGAGCCATCCTCTTTCAAGGAAGCTGTGGAGGATCCCGCATGGGAGATTGTCCCAAGACCGGAAGGGAAATCAATGGTGGGTTCGAGATGGATCTACAAAGTGATGCAGATGGGGTGGCACATCCATCATATGGATGTAAAGACTACACTCCTTCCTGGAGGTTGGAGGAAGGAGGATGCTACTTCAGTGGAGGCAGTGGATGCCACTGTTTATCGACAGTTGGTGGGGTCGCTTATGTATCTGGTCAATACACGACCTGATATATGCTATGTTGTTAACCAGCTTTCAAAAGCTATGGTTAAACCAACCAAGCTCTTCTAGAAGGCAGGAAAGCATGTATTGCGTTATCTCAGAGGCACATCTGGATATGGATTGTGGTACAAACAGGAGGATGAGGTGAAGCTACGTGGCTTCACGGATGCAGATTGGACAGGAAGCCCAACGGACAGAAAGAGCACATCTGGAGGGATCTTCAGTATCGGATCAACAACAGTTTCTTGGTACAGCAAGAAGCAGAGATCTGTGGCACTCAGTTTTGCGGAGGACGAGTATATGGCAGCAAGTTTGGCTGCATGTGAGGCTATATGGATGAGGAAGATCTTGGTCGGTTTGTTTGGGTCTCATTTGGATCCTACTGTGATTTACTATGATAACCAGAGTTGCATTAAAATCTCGGCTAATCCTATATTTCATGATAGATCCAAACACATCGACATCAGGTACCATCATATCATAGATTGTGTGCAGCGGAGAATCATGTTACTTTCATATATTCCCACGGAGGATCAGGATGTTGATATCTTGATGAAGCGCTCACCAGGAGCAAATTCGAGTACCACCAAGACAGGATAGGGGTTGCTGATAATCCATATCTTGTTGAGAGGGAGTGTTGAGAATGCAACAAGATGATGGAGCTTAGTGAAAAGAAGTCGCCTTCACTAAGTGGGCCCGCAGGCTATTTTTAGCGCAAGTCTATTTTTAGACATATGGATCATGGTTAGACATATGGATCATGGTCTATGAGTTGCAGTATGCTATTTGTGGATGGTTGGTCAAGTTGGTAAAAATATATGGACCTTTATTTTTATACATATGGGCGGAGTCTATTTTTAGACTGCCAAGCTAAAAATAGAACAGTTGAATATTATTAGCTCTTAATAATATTTGGACTATAAACATTATCTTATTCTCTTGGAGCACATAAGTTCGAGCTATGGATGTGGCACATGCAGCTGCTAGAAGGAAATATATGGTTCCTATGGGTTAAATTGAGCTATTGCATTGGAGGACTTCAATTAGGACTTCAGTGATTGAGTTCTATGGAGTTGGATCAGGAGTTGATGGAGTTGTGTTCAGTTTGACTTAGTTGAACTAGTTGTAGTTAGTCTAACTGGAAAATAGACTAATTTTGAGTGGTGTGAATTAGTTATTAATTAATCCACTAATTATTAACTCATAAAGCAACTGAATAATACATCAGTTAACTCAGTGCATGGACAGTTCAGTGGATACAAGTGGTAGAGATAAGTGAAAGGGCAAGACAGATGTCAGTTGTGAGTATAGTTGTGCATGTGATTTGCACAATCAGTGGGATTGAGTTGCCAATGAGGATTGCGTAGTGTTACATAAGGGAAACATGTGAATGGATCAGCCATTCTCAGTATTCTCTATGCAGGATTGCGCAGTGGAGGCAGGCAAGCAGTGGAGGTGATTTGAGCCAGCGATTGTTTCATATCTATGCTGTATTGTGTGTAGAAGTGGAGCTAGTATTGTACTGTGTACTGTTACATGATCTCAATCAATATAATACAAATATAGTTTGGGGTTTCTAGCGAGATGCTTTCCCCGTGAAAAATACTGTGTTATGTGTGATTGATGCTTCTATCTTCGCATGCAATTGTTTCTGCTTCTGTAATATTGATGATTAACTGTAGATGAGATTATGTATTATGCATGCATTCCACAATAGTGTATAATCAGGATAATCTTGGTTGAATAAGTGTCATATTATTCATGAAATTTCTACATCAAAGTCTAGGAAAGGTGGAAAGCTTAAGAGAATCGAACCTCAAGGAGATGAAATAGTTGATGCTAATCCAAGTGTTAGAAGATTGTTTATTTAGGTAGGCTAGTATCCACTCTGCACCAGGTTAAGAGGCTCACATCATGGTGTAGCCCAAGACTTTTCTCAAACTTTCAATGGAGAAGAGGCTACCATCTTTGGTTTCAAATTACAGGTTTCAGAATAGTCAATTGTAGAAGCTTTTAACCTTCCCTAGGAAGGAGAAAAGTGTTTTAAGGGACATCTCATTACAGGAGGAGATATCAATACTTTTATTAGAGATGAATACAGAGATCCTAACTGGGCCAAAGGAATTCCCAACAATTATCTTAAGAAGGAATGGGAAGAAACAATCAAACTGGTTAAGATTTTTCTCACTTGTGAGAGAAGATATACAATATTATTTCTTTACCATATGAGGTTTCTTTTTCATTCTACAGGTATGAGGACTCTTAATTTTCCCTATTTCATATTGAAGACCCTGACCAAAGTGGCAGCCAGAATTCAAACACACCAGGAAGAATCAGAATACAGCTTGCATCATGATACAATTATCAAGGTTCTGGTTGAAGAAGAACTGAAAAAGAGAAACCAAACTTGGGAACATTTCTTGTTTTATAGGGCAGGCCAACCTCCACCAAAACCCCAAGAAACTACTAAATATTCTTCAACACACATTCAGATAGAAAGGATATCAACTACATCAGCTGAAGGAAGTTCCAAAAGAAAGGCAAAGAAGGAAAGTGTAAGCAGAGGTACCAAAAGTAGCAAAGAGAAGCCTTTAGCTACTGAATCTAAAAAGCAAAAGGAGTAAGGTGAAATCTCTTCTAGCTAGAAGACAAAAAGCATGAAAATGGTTCCTCCTATTGGACCTTTTCCTAAGGTTTACACAATAACTCGAAGAGGAAAACTTGCAGCTGAAGAGAAATATAAAGCGTAGGTGCTTCCTGAAATTGTAGAAGCACATAAACAGCAACAAGAAAACCAACCTATTGATTCTGATGAGGAATTGATGAAAGAAGTAGGGTATAAAGTGACCAGTAAAAACAAGAAAGAAGAAATAAACCCAGTTGTTGGAGTTAGGAAGAGACATACTAGGGCAAGAAACAAATACATACTGAAATCAAAATCCGTAAATAATCATAGTTTGCTGACTGAAGTAATAGTCATAGAAGAACAACATGCAGAGTTGTAGACTGAGGATCCTTCAATTGCAGAAATCAAAAGATCTTTGAGGAAGAAAAGAGGTAAAGCTCCCATGGACTAGCCATCAGAGCCTTCCAAAAGAATAAAGGTCCAAAAAGAAGTAGAAAAGAAAGAGACCATCATCAAATAAGAAACAGCCAGAATCACAAGGTCAAAATCTGCTACCATAAATAAAACATACTTGGATAATCTTGCAGAGGTTGCAACTCACATGAAATGAAAGGGTAATTTTCCTTAAAACATACCTTTTTGCATATTAAGTCAAATTTTTGAATGTGAAGATTAAAGCTCAGAATATCCAAGCCTATATAGTTCTTTCGAAGTATTTTCTATTAAATTTTTTAAGTGAAAACGTTATCCTACTGGAAATTCCATAAGCGTTTCCAGTTTTTTTGCTATTACAAGTATTACCGTAATTTATGGTAGCACCTATTTTAATAGAAATATACAACTGTCAGTAGAAACCACCAAGCCAATTTTGGAAAGACAACAACACATAATAATATGGATAAGGAAGATGATGGATATGAGATAGTTAGGAGGTTTTTGAAAGTTATATTTAATGAAGCCATATGGTCATTTAATAGTCAAGTCCATAAAGAGAAAAATCAGCAGCAAAGTGTCATTTTTCCTCTTCTTCTCATCTACACCTGTACTTTCTGTTGGAATTCGATGGGAGATGTTTTGATACCTAAAAGACACCTATGTAACAAGGAAATAGTGGAACCACCAATTTAGGAGAGTTGGAGTTGGTGCCTCTCTCTCTCTATATATCTTTTGTAAATATCATTTTAGGCGAAGTTGGTTCACCTGAAGACTCATCTTTATAAAATAGCTTTTTCTACACGTCGTGCTAGAGGATTTTGTGATTCAAGTTATATCTAATATGTGTTTTGTCTATTTCCTTGTTTCAATTTTTTGAATTATAAATTTATAGTAGCTAGTATAGTATGAGTGAGAATCATTAAGAGGATCTGATGATGACTTATCTACTATCTAGTTTTCTGTAAATTATAATATATGTTCAAGTATAACTTTTTACTGAAGGTTTCACAAAGGGTTTGTGGGATACTTTATACATGTTTTTACTTTCTAGTTGTTGTTTTCCTTGTCAAGCCTATTTTAATCTTTTAAATGATAAATTACAGCAAATAGTATAGTATGAGTGAGAAATCATTAAGAGGATCTAATGATGACTTATCTACTACCCAATTTTATGTAAATCATAATATCAGTTCAAATAGAACTTTTTGGTGAAGGTGTCACATAGGATTTGTGAAATGATTTATGTGTTTTCTTACTTTCTAACTGTTATTTTCCTTTCCAAGAAACAGAGTTTGTTACAAGGCTGTTTATGTAGTTGAAGTGACCATCTTAAGATACTTAGTTTCTTAGGATGTTTAGCAGCTACCTGTTCTCTTTCCTCTACTCCCCTATATTACTCACTTAACCACACAATTTATGCTTGCCACATATTTCCAAATGCATGAAAGCTAAAGAGGAACACAATCATTTTAAAACTCCTACAGAAGCCATCCCATCACTCAAAAAACACTCTTAAAATTTGAAATGAAATCATGATGTGTAAAGCTTACTCCTTTTGTAGTCTAGGAGTAACTTGTTGAGCTAACAATGGCCACATGCAACAAGGAAGGCACATGCATGAGGAGGGCACATCTCTTAAAATTACAGAGTGCAATTGGCATTTACGGCACACTCACTGAGCTCAATAAGTGTGATCAACTAAAGCACAATGCTTAACAACAAGGAGTGTGCCTCAGCATTGACTTGAAGTGTACTTTCCCAAGGATGGTGTAGTTCCAACCAATGATGGGTATTCGGGTCAAAAAGGTGTGCTTTTCTCTAGAAAGTTTTCCTTTTCCATGATTTTGTGAGTTTGGTGCATGTCTAACAAATCTAGTTTCTAAGTTGAGAAAAGCTAGGCCTTTTCCTATCTTTAGATAAGATGACATAAGTTATTCTAAAGATAAGATGATGACACTTAGAAAACTTCAAATTAGGAGGAAACAACACTTAGTAATAACACAAGGATAATCAAGCAAACAATGTGTGACACAAGCTCACATGGAGGGTCATTGTTGTAATCTCCAAAATTAGATTAGGCATACATTTTGGAGGGTCGTTGTTGTAGTGAGAACACTTGGCGAAACACTAGGAGAACACCAACTTCTCTGGTTTGGTCTCATTTATGCCCGAAGCCTCAATTCTTTTAGAAGTATTGATTCACTCGTTGGATTATCATCGACTTTCCCAATTTACCCAATTATAAATATAGTCTCCTTTTTTTCATGATTCAATAAAACACAATTAAACATTTTTTCATATAGAAATTTCTTCGGTCTAGGAGAGGGTAATATAGTACTGATGAGTTTAAATATAGTTAGAGTCTTAGTTTTCATTGTTGGTGTTGCTCTGCTTCCAACAGGTCTAGATAATACCCCGACAGAGTCACTACAGGAGTGAAAGCATCACTTCTCTACTAGTGAGCCTAAATAGTACCATAAGGAAGTTAGTTGCATCATCTCTCTGCATAGGAAGCCTTTTTCTTCATCCAATTTCTGTTTCATTTTATTATATTTAGATATGCGTTCAACACTTATTTTGAGGTGAAAGAGGGATCCCGACTTATTCATAGTAGAAGAGGTTTCTCCTTTAAAGAAGTATAGATATATTTATATATATATATAATATATATATATATATATATATATATATATATATATATATATATATATATATATATATATATATATATATATACCTCTACTATTAGTTTTCTTGCTATTGATTTTCCCCTTTCTTTTCACTACTAGATTGCACTAGAAATAGAACACCATTAAGCAACAGACTGAGTCTAGGAGCAAGTAGGTTAAATAGATATCGGTTTCATGGTTTTGCTTATGATTTCTCTAGTCGAGAGGATAATATTTTATGTCAAAATATGATCGACTTAAAGATAAGATCAAATAAAAGAAGAAGGGTAACATATTATTCAAGGATTGTGTGTTACCACAATTTGCCTTAACAATAATTAGCCACATCATATTAAAGCTCAAACCAACCTTCATGCAAAGGTTTATTAAGACTAGAAGGAAACTGAAGCGACTATGAATAAAACATGAAAAACAAAAATGTCGGAAAATAAATTCAGTGCATATAACTAAATGCAACCTAACCTAACTTAAACTAAAAACTATAGGGTCGGGTTATGTGAAATGGAACATAAGAGTTTCTCCTAAATTTTAAATTGAAAGATGTTATTGTGTAGGACCAAGATAATATGCAATGTGATAAAAAAAAACTAACTGGGACATTTGCACTGACAGATAAAAACATAAAGTGCAAGCACAATGGTGTGACACACTTGGCTTCTTTATCCAACATGAAACTCTTCAACAAAAACATTTCTCAGGCTCATGACCATGCAAAACTTGATTGAATGCATGAAGGAACTAGCTATGTGTAGTGGATCCTGACAAGCAAGATCCTTGTAGCCAATCTGCAATAGGGTCATAAAAGTATCCATTTGAAAAATCATGCAAAGATAAGTTCACCACACTCATATTGAAATTATAAGAAAGATCAATATTGGACTGTGAACATGCAAACTAACCAAAATCTATGCAGTTGTGTGGGCTAAGCTCCTTAGTGGATGATGACGGTAAGATTTGACAATCATTAAGATCACTCTTTGTTTCCACATTACAGATCAAATATTTGCAAGAGGAGGGATGCAGCAAATGAAAGCTAAATGTCTAATTACACCTTTTACCTTGACGGTTTGAAAATTGAACATGCAAGAAACAAGAATTGATTAAGATAACATTTTCACCCCATGTGATGATATCGATAATAAAATTTTATGAGAAAACTTTAAATTGAACAAATCCAAAAGTATCATTGGGGTGGTAGGAACTTGACGTAACCATCAGTGTGGAATGAAGTGCCCCACTTTCTCAACAAGAAATTGAATTCTCAAAAGGTGGAAACTCAGGCTGAAATAACATGATCAATTATTTGTCTAATCAAGATTAACGCATGCATTCTTCGTGAATCGAACCATATCTATTCTAATCACAAGATTCATGAAAAATTTGATGTTCATTTTCAAGATTAGAACCAAAATATTTAATAATGAGCATGTCACCTTCTTGAGCTAAAAGAGATATACTTAAAATAAAATCCTCTATAATCACATTGGATTCAATTTGAAGGTTTTCTAAATCCAAATCTTCCCGTGGGAACAAAGGTTCATCTATAAAACTCAAAAAATCGTCATCATACTATTTAAAAGGAACAAAATGATTAGGATTATGATTGACCAAGAATCGAGCTCGATTAATGGGCTCAAGGTCGACAAGAGGGTTAGAAACATTAGAGGTTGATTGATTTAGGAAAATAATCCTTTGGATAAAGAGATGAGAGGAAAATAAATTCTTCATTAGGATATTCCTTGGTTATGGATGATTTCTGAATGTGAATCACAAATTTGATCTTCCAGTTTTCTAATCTGAATAGGCTCGACACGTGAGATATCAAAAGGAGGGGGGAATGGAATGAAAGGAATATTAGATTCTTCTTTGAGATATTGAAATTGTTCTTCAGTAGAATCATGAGATGAGTCAGATTTGCAATATTTACCTCAAATCATGAATAAAAATCGAAATTTTTCATCTAAATATTCCCAATCTACATCCTCATCTATAAATTCATAACAAATATGAAGGAATCTATAAGAAAATTATTGAAGGGATTCATTTGATGCCATTCTAAGCTGATTGATTTCATTGATAAAATTTTAATATTCATACTTGTCGAAGACATGACGAAGTTCGTTAAATAATTTGTTAAAAGAAGAAATAAAAGAAGTAGACAAAGAATAGCACCACTATTTAGAACAACCATACAATGTAAAGGTAAACAACCTTGTAAGAATATCTTCAGAATAAACACCACTTGAAAAACAAAATTGGAAAAATTTGATCACATAATCAAGAACAATTATTGTCCAATTTTAAGCGTGACAAGTTATGTAAAAATTCCATAGGGATTGAAACATCTAATGATTCTAAAACACACATTAGGATTATGATTTGGGATGAAGCCATTTAAAATAAGAGATTCAAATAGAATTTACGGACTTATCTTGTCATCTGGTCCTTGTTCTAGCGTTAAGATGTTGATGGTTCTGGATGCCACTAACATACATGGGATATCCCCAATATGAGGTCCCAATTAGACCTCACTCCATACAGGCCATTCCACATTTTTACGAAGGTAAAACTTGAGGTAGAATAGCATAAGTTTTTTATTTATTAAAATTTTAGGAAACTATCATGAAAAACCACCGAAGATTATTCACTCATATTTTTCAACCATTATTTCCCCTTCTTTACCACTTCCCATTTTTTTCCTGAGAAATAAAAGCTTTCAGTTTAGGGGAGTGCTACTTTCATTAATTTATTTATCAAGACCATGACATTAATATTCTTTATCATCCATCAATCTCCTTATTCATTCTCAAAACCTCCCTTATTCCAAGTTGTTATACACCAAGGAAGAATTTCAAATAACAACAACCTCAATATATTTTCTAGTGTATTGTATGAGGACATGCAATGTTTTCATTTTGGGGGAGGAGTTTCTATGCATGATGGGTGTTTTCTAATTTCTTCCTCATTTAAGTCATATAATTTCACTTTTATACAATGCATAAATTTATGTGCATATATCTTTAAAACTATCAACTAGATTCTTGTGTTTCTCAGATAGAAAGAAGGTATCATTAAAATGAACAAACCTAGAAAATTTCAAGCTAAACTAGTTTGTAAGGCTCTAGAAGTCATGCACCATCACCTATAAGCATTCTACTTATATCCCAGGATCTGTGGATCATATAGCTTTGAATTTTCGAGTGAAGAGGTATTAATATAGTAGAAATCTCCCTGCAAAATTTCAACAAGATTTGATTTGTAGTTTTTCAGAAAATGGTTAATGCAGTTTGTTGTTACTTGTATCATATATTGCTAAAACTTCATATACATATGGTTGAAGTCAATGTGAAAATTGTTACAACTTCACCAACATTGCTAGAATTTAATAACTATTGTTTGAAAGAAACATTTGGGGAAGAATCATGTTGTTTGATCAATAGCATGAGCTGGGGTGAACATTTTTGTATTACATCTTGGTTAATACAAATATATTGGGTTGCATGAGGACATGTAACATTTTCAGTTTAGGGGAGATGTTGGGCCACTAATTTATCATTATTATTATCACTTCTTAACATCCATTTCATCCATTTCTATTGTTCTATTTATCATAATTCATCATATAATTCCATTTCATAGTCATTTATGCTCTTGTGGATAAGTATTACGTGTTCTCCTTTATTTTTAATAAATCGGTGATTATTATGCATGATTTTGCCAACGATGGTTTATTAGTGAATTGTTTATAACATCACTCATGATTTTAGCCCCAAGATCTCTTCTAGGTTTCAAATTTGATCTTCGTCCCATAATCAAATATTCCAACTCAGAAATTTGTTGGGATAAAAAGGGATAGTTTTATGTTGGATGTTTCGGGAAAAGGAAGAAGAATTTTGAAAATCCAAGACACGGGTTTTGTGCAGAACGAACCAAATCAGTTTTCAAATGAATTTTTTTCCAAAATTTGGTCTTGATTGAGAGAAAAACAAGGTTATTCGAAGGACATTTTTGTTGATTTTCTATTGTTGCCGTTTTCCAAAATGCTCTAGTTGCGTACCCAATTTGACTTGTTCCTGTTGAATTGTCACGGAAAGATCTTTGATATCTCATCTTGCTTATTGAGATTTTGTAATCAATCTAAATGGTATGGGAAATCATTTTGTAATCAGTTTATTGTAAATTTCCCTTTCTTGTTTGTATATTTAAAAGATAAAAATAAGAGAGAAAAGGGAGATAACACACAGAGAGCAGATCATATATAAGGTTTTCCTTTGGCGTGTAGCAACAAAACTTCAATATGTAATTCCTTTTATGAATTAATGAGAATTTCATCATACTGTAATTCTGTGTAGTCTGTAATTTTCATCCACGACCTTGATCAAAGAGTTGGGCCCACTCTTTCGATCATGTGTTGTTGGATACAGTTTGTGTGGATAGATATGTTTTTCAATTATATCAATAATGCTTTATGATTGTTGTTTCATTTCTTGTTGCTTTATTATCGTACTGTTGTTTCATATTGTTGTTACTCCGAATTTTTCTTACTCCTAGTTGTTGGTACTCTAAATTATTGTTACTTCAAATTGTTGTTACTCCTAATTGCTGTTACTCTAAATTGTTGTTACTCCAATTTTTTGTTACTTGGAGTTGATGTTATTAAAGATTGTTGTTATTTGGTTTGTTAATTTCTGCTGGATTAGTTTAGAACTCTTTGGGCCTTGTATTTTGTAATTTCTCAATACTGGGTAGGGAACTTGTGTCTTTCATAGACTTTGCATAATAACCTTGAAATAACCATATAGACTCTGGATTGCAATAAATATAAAAGGGACTGAATTTATAAACTTGTATTAAAACCTCAACATAAATCAAATCCCATTAATAACCATATTAATCCCTTGATTCGTATTTGGATTTTCTATGGTTATGCTATTAATAAAAATATAAATCCAATCCCATTAATAACCATATTAATCCTTTGATTTGTATTTGGATTTTATACGGTTATGTCATTAATAACCATATTATTATATATGGTTTATTTATGTTTTAAAATGTTTTTTTTGTTGTTTTTTATATGGAATTTTTAATATATATAATTATTATTTTTTATTTTGTAGGGACAAAGATTCAATGAGTGTACGCTAAATGTCAATGGTTGATTGACCAGTTTATTGCCATCTTTTTCTTGTGGGTTCTACTTTTCATGCTTAATTTATAAAATTTTGGCTGTGATAAGTTGGTCATAGACCAGTTTATTGCCATCTTTTTCTTGTGGGTTCTACTTTTCATGCTTAATTTATAAAATTTTGGCTGTGATAAGTTGGTCATAGAGCCTTGGATTTGTGTGCTATTTGTGCCACTAGAATCATAAAGAAGAGAAATACATATTGGAAATGTTTCCATTGAATTTACCAGTGTTAGTATAGGAGGAAATCACCCATGTTGAGCAAGAAATTGCTAGTGAGCGATGATGTCTCTTAGACATGGAAGTTGATGGTGAATTTACTAATTGAATATTGTATGTTGGTCACACCAAAGGAAGATTCAACCACTACAAGCATGTAATTGACATTTATTGGCATCTAAGATGTTTATGGGACGAGTCTTAGTAGATAAGAATGTAGTAAGTGAGGAGATCCTACCAATTTTGGATAATATTAAACTTATGATATGAGGGTTGGACCAATGACTAGAGTGCACAAAAGCTCACTTGTTTCTTGCCCCATGTTAAAGCTACTCACTACAAGCAAAAAGGAAGTGATAGTGGTGGGAGAGTCAGCTTCCTCTAAGACTTGTGGATGAATTCAATGCTCTCTATTTTTGATACACATTTTATTTAGTATTTTGGTTTAAGGTCCATGGTAGTTTTGATTTTCTTAAGGCCACATGATAGAAATTCTTTTGTTTCAGTTTTTTTATGACATTAATGTTTTTTTGGGTAGTGAAGAAACTTTGAAATTCCCATTAGTTTAATTTCCCTAGTGGTAGATCAGGGAAAGCCATAATGTCTATTTTTATTTAGATATAATTAAATGAAAATAACTTTACTTTAAAGAAATAATTAATTTTAGTTTATTACATAATGAAAATGTAAATTTAAAATATAAATATATAAAAAATATAAAAAATTATAAGAATAAATTATAAAAAATTGAATGGGAGTGTGAATGGAATATTTCATAAAATAAATTGAAGAGCATATGCACGAAAAGAGAAAGTGAAAAAGAAAGTGAAGGAAAAGAAAGAATTACACTATTTAATAAAATGAAAATTTTCATATCTATAAATTAAGAGATTAATTAAGAAAATATTAACTAAAAAAAATTAATAAAAAAAATAAAATTTTATTTTTTATTTAAAAGGAATTAACATGAACGTGAAATTAATAGTTTTAACATAGATAAATTCTATAATTTTAAATTTAAATTGTTTTACTTTTCTCTAAACTAAAACTTTATTTACTTAATCAAACTTTAAAAATTTCTCAAATTGTATCATTAAATAGTTCGCTATAAATCATAATATGAATTAAAATATAATTGTAGCCTTGATTAAAAACACTTTAATGAAAACCATCTAAACATTTAACTAATTAATCCCATTTCCCACCACACAATGTGGCCTCATAGGGTGAATGTACAGAGCTCATCAAATTTCTTATATTTCTAATATGAATGATCTTCTTCACTCCCTCAACTATGAGTGATACAATTTCTTTCACATATCTACCTTGGATGAGATTGAGATAGATCTATATTGGATGTGAAAGATAATCATGTGGATGTTAATCCTGGGACTTGCCCTAATATCATTATTATGTTCGTTGAATCTCCATTTATCGAGCTTCTTATGGAGGAAATTAAAGGTAGAATACCATTTCCATGGTGTCAATTAATAAATATTATATGTCAAATCTCTATGATCATTGTTGTTGAGTATATGTTTATCCACTAACCACAAAATTCATATATTATTACTAAATTAATTATAAATATATCTATCTTATTATTACGTCTTCTAGATCCTATTGTCTCCTATATATACATCAAGAAGGTTCAATTAAAATGTTTTGTTATCTTGTGCATTTAATGTTTTACGATATGATGTTTCCCTTCCCACTCATTCACTATTCACCTTATTTAGGCATGATATCACTGTAATTTTTAGTTTTTTTATATGCTCCACAATATTGGGTTTCAAGTAGATAATTCGTAGGTTTGTTGCTTCAAATAGCCCATGTAAACATTTTCACTAAGACATTTATTAGCAATATTGAAATCGTGTGAGAATACGGCGTTAGAAATTAGGTAAAGGGAACTATATCTAATCCATATTTAAGAATTTTATTGAGTATGTTTTCGTAGTTACAGGTTGTGCAAGTTGGGGTTTTTGTCTAGTATTTTAACTGGTCTTAATCATTTTCTCTTTTTAAAATACTTATATTAAAAGATAATGAGATTCCAATTGAATTATACCCGTGGAAATAAAAAGAAAATATATTTGATTGTGTTTAATCAAAATTTTAGACTCTCTTTGTTGAGAGTTATCTTTTTCCTTATAGTTTTTCCAAAATTTGTTTAAAAACTCTCTTTTTTCATCACATAGAAACTTGCTTTCCTTTCACTATAGCACACCCAAAATATATTTTTCCATGCCATATCATACACAAATACACTTTTCCCATGACATTATACATATTCTATACAGTTTATCATTATTTATGACACAACATGTGTTATCACTGTAAAACTTCCTTAAAAAATTTGGACAACTTACATGGTTTCTCAACTCTTGTATCAGTCATGGTCAAGTCATGGTGAAGTCATTTTTATGTTTTAGACTCTAATTCATAGGGTTAGAGTCTCATGTCCATATTCAAATAAAGTTTCATAGCCTCATTCCATGTCCTAAAAGCCTCACCATGTGTTTTGACATCAGTTTGATTCCAAAAGATTCATGTTAGTCTTGGTCTATTCTTTCCATGGTTGTTTCCATGTCTAAGATCTATAAAAGAGTCTTGTTGGTATGGTCAAATAGGGTCAACACTCCGTTCTTGCCCATCACTGGTCCCACATCACCTAACATTCGATGTGTCAAACTTGTGTCAAGGTTTTCATAGTTAAAAACTCACTCTAAGTGTTTTCGTAGCGCGCTACGAAACCCCTGTAGCAGCCTGTTTTAGCAGAGAAAAACTGTTTTTACTAGTCAACTTACAGAAGCTTTCCTGAGCAGCTGAGAACTCCATTTTGCAAACTGAAAGAGGTTTTTCTTCCTAACATTCTGCACTACAAAAACCTCTTTCCGTTTCTTCAAATCCATTATGAGGTGGGAGAAATTAAAGACTAAACGTGCGCTACAAAACTGCTGTAGGTGCAAGTTTTTCACAGGCATATTTCTCTGTTTTACACTGTTTTTTCAAAGGCATATTCTGGGAGGTAGGGACGGTTTTTCAAAAAACCAAAAGAGGTTTTTGTTCATCACAGATCGTTTCACAAAAACCTCCTTCCGTTTCCTCAAATACATCATGAGCTGGGAGAAATGAAGGACCAAACTTGCACTATGAAACTGCTGTAGGTGCAGTTTTTCAAGATCAAAGTTTCCTGTTTTACACGTCTTCTTCAAGGATCGATTATGGACAGCTGGAGAATTATTTTACAAAACCAAGAGAGGTTTTTGTTCTAGACATCCTGGACTATAAAAACCTCCTTCAGTTTCAAAAAATGTGTCATGGATGAAGAGATAAAGGCTCTGTCACACGTGCCATATTCAGGGATCCTAAACCTAAAAACAGGGAAACATGTTCCCTAATTTCTAGGGTTTTCCTTCAACAGTCAGATGACCACGTGGGAGGCTTCATCAAGTTCGATTTCATGGAGTGTTAGGTTTCAAAGAATGCTTTAAATTTTTAGATATGGTTGTTGTGATCATAATAAGGAGTTACACTCCTAGTTGTATTAAGTCTCTAGGACTCCTAGTTAGGTGTCATTTGCATTTAATAGTTAGTTTTAAGTATCATTAGGTGTCATAGTAGGATGAATTCGAATTTCCCTCATGCTTGAGGAGGAATCCAAGTTATGTAAAGAGCTCTATATATAGCTGAAGTATCAATGTACTCAGGGTTGGAAATTTTATGGAAAGGGCTTGTATTTGGCTTATGTAAAACTCAGTTTCAGTAATACATGTTTGGCTTTACTTCTCAGGATTCATGAGGGATTTGTTATGTTCAGAATATATGTGTTTGTCATTTTCTTAATTGTTGCAGTGTTATGGATGTATAATCACTCAGAATTCACTGAATGTGCTCTGACTTCCTGTATACATTTATAAACTGTGTGGTCCTATATGAGTTTATGTTCTGAATGTATAAATGTTGAATGCCCTGACTTCCATGTAAGGTTGAGTTCGTTGTTATATTGAGGTGTTGTTGACTCCATAAGCCCAATGGATAGTTGTTAAATGTGTTTCCACCATTCATATCTTTCAGAGTTGTTCTATAAGAGTTAGCCATCTTATCTTTAATCAAAATCATTAATCCATTTAGAGAGAGCCCTCTCAAGTTGAGGAGGCTAAGCCTCAGCCAAAGTAGGTTTGAAATAGTTACTTAGGTCTTCCTGGTCTGCCAGCCTC
>APFE031726553.1:0-21830 GCA_000404065.3 Pinus taeda | reverse complement strand
GATGAAGATAAGTGCATCAGTCTGTTGTGTTCTCTACCAGATTCATGGGATAGTCTGGTTATTGCAATAGGTAGCAATGCAACTGCCTTGCAGTTTGATGAAATAGTCTCATCCTTGCTGACGGAGGAGATGAGACAGAAAAATATGGAGAACTAGAATGGTGATTCCTTGTCTGTACGAGGACTGTCCTAGAACAAAAACAAAAATAAGTCATCAAGTGGGAGATTTAAATCTAGAGGGAGATCTAAATCTCCAGGAAAACCTATTTGTTGGAAATGCAGAAAGGAAGGGCATTACAAAAGGGACTGTAAATCTAAAGCTCCTGACAAAGGAAAGGGATCTGATGATGCTCCTTCTGCAGAGGCAAAAACCACCTTAGATGAAGGTGGGGATGTATACTTGGCTTTTTCAAGTACACATGTAGATCATGAGGCATGGTTGATTGACTCAGGTGCATCCTTTCACTTCACTCCCCATAGAGAGTGGTTCTGCGAGTATGGCAATGACGATGGTGGTGATGTCTTCTTAGGGGATCATAGGAAGGCTAGAATTGTTGGTCGTGGAAAAGTAAAGTTGAAGTTGCAAGGTGGAAGGGTTAGAACATTTCCGAGTGTTCTATATATTCCCGCATAGCCTAGAAATCTGATTTATGTAAGCAAGTTGGATGATGCAGGTGTAAAAACAGTGTTCGATAAGGATACCTGCAAGATGGTTCAAGGAGCATTGGTATTGATGCGGGGAGTTCGGATTGGAACTCTGTACAAGTTGCAAGGTAGCACTGTTGTTGATGGGTGCAATAATTCTGTGGTTTGTGAAAGTGGAGTAGAAAATCTAATGGTCTCTAGAGAGAATACCATGATGTGGCATCAAAGGCTTGGACATATTGGAGAGAAGGGCCTTCGAATACTTCATGGTAAAGATATGGTAGAAGTTATGAGTAATAGCTCTCTGGATTTTGATTTTTATGAAAATTGTGTATATGTGAAGTAGAATCAGGTGTGTTATAAATCTGATACCACTTTTTATAGCTCTGATTCCACTTGTTATAGCTATGATACCACTTGTTATAGATCTGATCTGAAAATATAAGACAATGCAAATAAACCCAGAAACAATAAGAGATAAATAGATAGAAATGCTTCTTTATTGATCAAGCCCTTAAGGTAGGGCAACACCATACATTCACTCCTTAAGGAATGAGAACACTCAACAAGCCATATGCTTGTTCATACAATATTCCTTGACATCTCTTAATGGGGAGTCTCTAGCCTCTATATAGGCCTCAAACATACAATACCATGGGTCAATACCATGGTTCCCTCAATACCATCTATCTAATACAATGGGCCCATTACATTATTACTAACTACTTATGGTCCCTTACATGATACGGGTTAACCACCTTATTTATTACTATGGCCCATCCCATTATTACATTATTCCCTTTTACCTCCCTTTGTACTCCATATTACCCCCCCTAGGTACACTACATTCCACCCCCGTTAACATGTTTCGTCCTTGAAACATTGGAAGAACACAAATAATATGATCTACTCAAAAGAGTAGTCCACTGGTACCATGCACGTGCATCTAGCCATCCCAGAGAAAGGTGAACCCTCGATCTCGTTGGTGCCTTGCTCACTTGAGATGGAAGTTGACCATGGCAGCTCTTTTGTGTTGATGTGTAGTAGGTGGATCTTCGCTCCTCGCTATCTGTCATATGGGGGTTGTTGTCCTTGTGGCTAATTCGTTGCCATCTTGTTGGTTGTTTTCTTGTGGGGTGATGTGGGTGGCGATATGCTGAAGTGTTAACCGACGATGTATCTTTCTTTAATTCACCACCTAATGGAGCCTGATGGGTATCTGGTACCTGTTGTGGTGCCTGTAGTTGTTTCTTATTTTTCAATATTACTTCAACCACTGAGTCCCCCTCTGATGTAACATTTTCTGCTTCCGCCTATCCCTGTTTTTCTGGTACCTGGTTTGATGTTTGTGTGTGGTTGTCGACCATCAATGGCTCATCATCTGATATGTCAGTCCCTGTAACATCTTCTGCTTCAACCTCCATGTACTCTACCTGTTTATTGATGGAAATATACTGTAATGTAATTTTCTTCTTTTTGTACCAAAGCTTCAGGAATTTCTTTTGCACATTAATATTGATAGTACCCGCGGATTCTGTTATCACCCTAAATTTTTTGTTTCTAAGCTTTGGAAAGTTTGCCTTGTTTCTAGTCATAGTCTTATAGGATTAGAGTCTCAATAGTGTCATTCTCATTTACAAACCCTCTTTCTAGTCATGGTGTTAAAGGGTCTTTGGGTCATTTCATGCTTTAAGGGTTAGGTCATAAGGTTAGAAGTCTTTTAAGGTCATATCTCTTTTCCAAATATAGTTTGACAGCCTCATTCCATGTCCTAGAAGTCTCACCAGGTGTTTAGAAGTCATATATTGCATCATTTTGGAGAAATTTTGAAACTAGCTACGAAATCACTGAACTAGGAGTTTTTGTAGCGCGCTACGAAATCCCTAAAAAAACATGTTTCAGCATAAAAAACTCTAATTTCTGTGTTTACTAGTCAACTTCCAGAAGGGGTCCTGAGCAGCTGAGAACTCAATTTTGAAAATGGAAAGAGGTTTTTCTTCCTAACATATCAAGATACAAAAACCGCTTTCAGTTTCTTCAAATTCGTTCTGAGGTGGGAGGAATTTATGGTTAAACTTGTGCTACGAAACTGTTGAAAGTCAAGCTTGGTCTTCTGGTTTTAGCAGTGTTTTTGAAGATCAGTTTCTGGTCACATGAAAAGGTATTTTGGAATTTTGAAGGAGGTTTCTCTTTATCAAATCGCCCGCTACAATAACCTATCTCACTTTCTTCATAAGTGTTTTCAGTTGGGAGATAATAAGATTTCTTTGAAACCAAAAATTCAGAGAACGGATTTTTCCTGTTTGACACATGTTTTTCAAGGATAGATTCTGGATAGCTGGAGAAGTTTTTTAAAAAACCAAGAGAGGTTTTTGTTCTAGAAAACATGGACTACAAAAAACACCTTCAATTTCATGAAATGTGTCATGGATAAGGAGATAAAGGCTCTGTCCCACGTGCCAACTTTCAAGGATCCCAAACCTAAAAGCAGGGAAACATGTTCCCTAATTTCTAGGGTTTGTCATCAGCAGTCAGGTGACAACGTGGGAGGCTTCATCAAATTCGATTTCATGAGGTTGCAGCTATAAAATAATGAATTTAATGTTTAGTTAATGTGGTTTAATCATAATAAGGAGTTACACTCCTAATTGTTTTAGGTCTCTAGGGCTGCTAGTTAGCTATCATTTGCATTTAATAGTTAGTTTTAAGTGTCAATAGGTGTCACTGATGGAAAATTCCAATTCCCCTCATGCTGGAGGAGGAATCTAAGTCATGTAATGAACTCTATATATTGGAGAAGATGTAATGCACAAAAGGTTGGAATTTCTTGTAAAGAACTCTCATATGGTGCTTTTTTGTAAGACTCTGTTTTAAGGAATACAATATTTGGCTTCGCTTCTCAGGATTCAGAAGGAATTAAATGTTCAAAATGTCATATGTTTCTCCTCTTCTCATTACTTACAGTGGTATGAATGTATGATTACTTAGAATTCATTGGTTATGCTCTAACTTCCTTCATACATTTGTGGGTTGTGTTTTCCTTTATGCTACTGATGTTCTCTCCATATGTTGAATTCTAGATGCCCTGACTTCCATGCAAAGCTAATATTATTGTCATACTAAAGCATTTCTTGACTCCATAAGCCCAATGGATATTTCCTAATTGTGTTCAACCATTCATATTTCCTCACTTATTTCATAGAGTTAGCCATTTAATTCATTATCAAAATCTTTAACCTAGTGAGAGAACCCTCTTAGGTTGAGGAGGCTAAGCCTGAGCCAAAAGTTGGTTTGAAATAGTTACTCAAAGTCTTCCTGATCAACAGCCTATCAGGGTTGGGTTTTGTGATAACAGATTCCATCCAAGGATATCCCAAAACAACATCCATGTTATCCATATCTAAAGTATAAAAATCACCATGCAACACATACTTATCCATACAAAGTTTCAAATCCTTATAAACTTGAACATATTCATCATCAACCTGTGTGTTTTCAATGTGTTTTGCTGGAACTTGCAATTTTTTTGCCAAATTAACATTGATAAAATTATGCTTGCAACTAGGATTTATAGACACAACGATTTTCTCCTTCTGAATCAATCCATGAACTTGCAATAAAGAGACACCAGTAGACAATAACCCCTTACATGTCTCATTCTCATTTTTTCTAGCACAAGACCAATTGTCTAAAAGGACTGTTTCAAATTCTGCATCTGAAAGTTTGGTCATCTGCTTGTTGTCAAGTGAGAACCACCATTTGGCAGCCTCAGCTTTGAAATTAAACCACACTGAAACTTTCCAAAGTGTCCCATATGTGAACTTTTGTTTTTGTATGAATTCTTCAATAGTAGAGCTATCATCTCTCCCTGTAAATTTAATAGTCGCCATGAAGAGTGTTTTGAAAAAAAATTCACTTACTTGGCAAAAATTTGAAATGGCCACAATTCCGTCAATATTACTCAGAATCCCTATTATGACCTATTTTCGGAAATGGAACCACCATTTTACATCTTCTCATGTGGTAGAAATCTCGATCTAGGCACTAAAATTTCAGACCCGCGCTGCAACTCTCCCACCATCACCAAAAATTCTGAAAAAAAGAAAAAAAAAAGAAAAAAAAAAAAGAAAAAAAAAAGAAGAAGAAGAAGAAGAAGAAGAAAGAAAGAAAGAAAAGCGTTGATTTTAAATCAATGATATCTCCCTCATCCGGACTCCGAATAGACTGATTTTTTTTTTTTTTTTGAATTTGGGTATTTTTCTACTAAAACGTACAGATCTATGCCACAAACCTGCCAACCCGAAAAATTTCTGGAACCCAACTGATTTTTAAATCGGCAATATCTCATTCATCCGGACTCCAATTTGGCTGATTATTTTTTGAACTTGGGTGTTTTTTCACAAAGAATCTAGATCTGCAATTAAATTTTGCATATTTTGCCCCAAAACATACTGATCTGATCTGCAAACTCACCGCTAAAAAAAAAAAAATCTCCACTTTTGCCCAAGAAAGTGCTATGATACCACTTGTTATGGTTCTAACCCAGAAATATATGATAATATAAATAAACCCAAGAATAACAAGATAGAAAAATAGAATGCTTCACTTTATTAATCAAACCCTTAAAGTAGGGAAACACCATACATTCACTCTTTAAGGAAGGAGAACACTCCACAAGCCCTATGCATGTTCATACAATAATCCTTGACATCCCTCAATGGGAAGTCTCTAGCCTCTATATAGGCCTCATACATACAATACCATGGGTCAATACCATGGTTCCCTCAATACTATCTATCTAATACCATGGGCCAATTGCATTATTACTAACTACTTGTGGTCCCTTACATGATACGGGTTAACCACCTTATTTATTACTATGGCCCATCCCATTATTACATTATTCCCTTGGGTACTTCTCTTTGTACCCCATATTATCGCCCTTAGGTATACTACAGGGTGAGTTTCCCCTCTGGTGGTAAGAGGATGAAACAGATATTAGAGTTTGTGCACAGTGATGCGTTTGGACCTGTGAAGGTTCCATCACTGGGTAACTGTATGTACTATGTATCATTTATAGATGACTTCTCAAGGAATACATGGATATATTTCCTTAAGAAGAATTCTGAATTCTTTGACAGGTTTAAAGAATTTAAGGCTTTGGTGGAAAACCAGATAGAGAAGAAGATAAAGGTGTTGAGGTCAGATAACGGTGGAGAGTTTTGCAACAAGGAATTTGAAAAATTATGTAAGAAGTGTGGTATAGCACGATAAAAGACTACTCCATACACACCTGAGAAAAATGGAGTTGCAGAAAGAATGAAAAAGACGTTGATGGAAAGGGCAAGAAGCATGCTCAGTGGTGTTGGGTTAGGACAAGAATTCTGGGCAGAGGCGGTGGAGACAACATGTTACCTGGGTAACAGATCACCTTCATCAACATTGGAGGATAAGACTCCACAAGAGGTATGGATTGGTAAGAAACCCTCTATTTCATATCTGAGGGTATTTGGATGTGATGCATATGTACATGTTCAAAAGGAGAAAAGAACCAAGTTGGATAGTAAATCTAAAAAGTGCATCTTTGGGTATAAGGATGGTTTCAAGGCTTATAAGCTTTGGAACTCAGTAACAAGGAAGGTTGTGTACAATCGAGATGTGGTGTTCAGAGAGGTGAAAGATGTTATTAAATATGAAGTCCAACCAAAGGAACCTGAGAAGATAGAGTTTGAGCTAAAGGAGGAAGAATCAGACTCTACAACAGAAGAGGAATTAGAATATGAAGAGCCACAAAATCCAGGTGTGAGAAGATCAGTTCGAGAAAAAAGGCAACCAAAAAGGTATCGTCCATTTGCTTTCTATTCAACTTTTGTTTTATCTATTACTGATGATGATCCCAGAACTGTGAAGGAAACAATAGATTTAGAGGATGGAAAACTCTGGAAAGAGGCCATGGTTGATGAAATGGAATCTTTGCACAAAAATGACGCATGGGATCTGGTGGAGCTGCCGGCTGGAAGGAAACCCATTGGCAGCAAATGGGTTTTCAAGAAGAAGACAAATGCAGAAGGAAAGGTGGAGAAATACAAAGCTCGATTGGTAGCAAAAGGTTATTCCCAGGTGTCAGGAATTGATTTTGGTAATATTTTTTCTCCTGTTGCCAAGGTAGCTTCTATTAGATTACTTTTATATGTTGCTGCTACTTTTGATTTTGAGGTAGAACAGAAGGATGTGAAGGAAAAATTTCTTCACAGGGATCTGGAAGAGGATATCTACATGAAGCAACCTGAAGGCTTTGCGGTGAAGGGTAAGAAAGAATCGGTATGTAAGTTAAAGAAGTCTTTGTATGGGTTAAAACAATCACCAAGGATGTGGTATCAGAAATTTGATACATTTATACGGGGACTTGGCTTCACCAGAAGCAAAGCAGATCACTGTGTGTATTTTAAATTAATTGTGACCATGTTATTTATCTGGTCTTGTATGTGGATGATATGTTGCTGGTTGGAAATGACAAAGAAATTATCCAGGATTTGAAGACCCGATTGTCCTCCAAATTTGACATGAAAGATCTTGGTGCTGTAAACTATATTTTGGGCATGGAAATTAAAAGAGATCAGGCAAAGAGGAAGCTCCAGTTAAACCAGAGGAAGTATGTCGAGACAATATTGCAAAGGTTTAATATGTAGGATAGTAAACCGACGAAGGTTTCTATTCCTGTAGGTGTAAAGTTATCTATTGAACAATGTCCCAAGACACAAGAAGAGGAAGAGGACATGTCCTGTGTTCCATATGCAAGTGCAGTCAGTAGCCTGATGTATGTGATGGTCTGTATGAGACCATACATTGCACATGCAGTGGGAGTATTGAGCAGGTTTATGTCAAAACTAGGGAAGGAGTATTGGACAACAGTGAAGCGGGTTTTCAGGTATTTGCGTGGCACTAGTGATTATGGTTTGTGGTACCAAGGAAGACCAAGATTGGACAGAGTTTTGGATATTTGTGGATTTTTTAATGTAGACTGGGCTGGAGATCTTGATCAGAGAAGATCTACAAGTGGGTATATGTTTAACCTATTTGGAGGTGCAGTCAGTTGGATGAGTAAGAAACAATCTGTAGTAGCACTATCAACTATAGAGGCAAAATACATGGCAACCACTCATGCAAGCAAGGAAGCAGTTTGGTTGCAGAGATTGTGTTCAAGTATGGGGATAGTACAGGGAGCTATAAGGATAGAATATGATAGCCAAAGTGCAATTTTCTTGGCAAAGAACCCTGCTTATCATTCAGAGACAAAGCACATTGATGTTCTGTATCACTTTGTGAGGGGTATGATAGAAGACAAAAAGGTGTTGTTGGTAAAGGTGGACACTTTGAAGAATATTGTCGATGCATTGACTAAATCTATGAACTCTGAGAAGTTCTCTTGGTGTAGAGAAACAATGGGCATTGCAAGGCTGGATAAATGACTAAGCTCTCCCATGGCCCCCTATGGAAAGAAAAGAACAAGTGGGGGCAGCCCCCCCTAGGGGGTTTGAGGGGGGCGGGTAGCCCCCCTCTACAGGGTCCAAGGCAGCGCCCTGGGGAAATTTTTTTTGGACCTTATATTAGGTTGGGCGGACCTACCTATGGTTTTGTGCATGGTTTTTGCACATGGTTTTGGACGCGATGGTTTTTGGTCCATGGTTTTAGACGCGATGGTTTTCGGTCTATGGTTTTGGATGCAATGGATTTCGGTCCATGGTATTGGATGCTTCGGCATGTATAAATATGTATTGTAACATTGAAAGGAACATAATGAAAAATAAAACTGGTAGTCCTGGTTTTGGGATCCAGGGGAAAATCTTTATGTATATGTGTTTTATGTGTTATACTCTTGGATTGTTTATTTTCTGTTCTTAGAATTCGTATGCAGGTAATTTCTGTATGGGGTTAAAACCTACGTTGAGGAACATATCAAGTTAGAATGAACCTCTTCAATTCATGACCTTCGTTTCAAATTTCAAATCAAAAGATATGAGAAATTATCTTGTTGCTATTTTGGAGAGAGAGAGGCGTTTTTATATAGATTTGAGTACACTTTCATGAGAGAAATCTGATTAGAGTGTTTGTGAAGGAAGTCCAATAAATTTCAATCTAAATTTGAATTTTGGACTTGAGCCAAATATTCCCTTTTTATTTTTTAAATTTATTTTCAAATGAATTTCAAATTTGTATAGCCTAAAAACCCTTCATCAGTTTTACTTGAGAGTATCACTCCCCTCCACAAGGTATTTTCCATAATAAACTTTATTTTTTAATGAAAAGGCCTTATTCATTGAAAATTCTGTTAACCAAATAAATGCTACCACAACACCATCCTTGGGGCTTTTGACCACAATGAGGGTGCACCAACTTTGACTGGACATATCTCTCATACTATGAGGGCTCGTGTGGCATGCCATATAAGACTACAATCGGCTTGATGGAGCATCCAATGATGGTGATCTTGATTCCAATATTCCTGAACTTCATCTCCAAATTCTTCAACAAGTGTGGGGCTTCAAGAGTTTTCTAGGGGCTTCGTCCTTTGGAGCTTCCAACTGATGAATTCCAGACAAATATTAATAGCATTCAATAATGGACGTTGGCATCAATTACAACACCATTCAACAACAATTAATACTTACATCCGTTGTAGGTCTAGGGACATGACTATTTCCCTTAGAAATTATACTCTAAAGCTGACTCTTTATCCTCCTTCTAAACCTTTCTTAGATTATGAGAACTCCCTTTCATTTGAAGATAGTGACGAAGAGTCTACCTAACTTCTCTTGACCCTCGATCATGACTCAATATTCAAAGAAAATATTGAAGATGATTTGATTTGTACCCTTATAATAGATCCCCATATCGACAACAATACATCACTTGATCTAGTTTTAGGGAAACAATCATAGGAGACATGTTCACTCATTGAGCTAGCTCAACAACTGGATCTGATATCTTTATCAATGGAAAACTGAACTAAAGCTATTAAAATCCATCCTCGAAAGACTTTAAATATTATTTCCCAACTAGAGTCCTCAAATAAAAATGAATTAATAGAAATGCTTAGAAAGAATAGTAATGCTTTTGCCTAGGATTAACTTATATGAAAGAGATTTCCCCTAATGTGTGTACCCACCATATTTATATAAAGGAGGACTCCTAACCTGTCAGGCAACCCCAAAAGGGATGACTCTGACCCTAATGGATATAGTCAAAGAGGAGTTACAAAAGTTGTAGAATGTAGGTTTTATCTATCCCATTTTTGATAGAAAATTGGTCTCTCCCCTCGTTATCATCCCTAAATAGAATGGCAAGTGGTGGGTGTGTGTTGATTATTGGGAGTTGAACAAGGCTACCCGAAAATAATATTTTCCCCTACCCTTCATTGATAAATTCTTAGACACCTTAGTAATGAAGATATTTTTCCCCATTCTTGAAGGATTCAAGGACTACAACCAGATTCAAGTTGCCCCTGAAGATCAAGAGAAACCCACCTTCCTTTTCCCCTGGGTAACTTATGCTTACCAAGTAGTCCCATTCATATTATGTAATGCTCTGGCAACTTTTCAACATGTTGTTCTTGGAACATTTTCTGATTTGACCAATGATTGTGTTGAGGTATACACGGATGACTTCATAGTATATGGTGGAACTTTTGAGGAAGCGTTGAAAAATATTGAAAAGGTACTAATTCTGTGTTAAGAAACTAATCTCTCTCTTAGAAATGATAAATGTCATATGCTTCTCATGGAAGGGATCATGTTAGGGCATCATATCTCTCTTGAAGGGATTTGAGTGGAATCTGCAAAAATAGAGGTAATCCTTACGTTAACAACCCCAACCACACAAAATGATGTCTACAATTTCTTAGGTTATGCGGGATACTACCGAAGGTTTATGGAAAATTTTACAAAGATAGCTTCGCCATTATTTCATCTTTTAACAAACACTGCAGGATTATATCATGATGATCAATGTCAATTGACATTCAATGCCCTTAAGGAAAAATTATCCTCTGCTCCTATTTTGTGAAGTCCTAAATGGTACTTACCCTTCCATATTCATATTGATGCCTTAGATACAACCATTGGAGTTCTGTTAGGTCAAAAGGAGGAACAAAAACCTTGCTCCATTTATTATATTAGTAAAAAATTAACTCTAGATGAACTAAATTACACAGTGATTGTGAAGGAATTCCTTGTCATGGTTCATTCCATAAAAAACATTTGTCATTATATTATTGGATTGTCCATACTGATCACTCTACCATACAATATCTTATGAATAAACCTATTACGCATAGTAAACCAACGAGGAGGCTTCTCCTATTGCAAGAATTTGACATTACCATTATTAATAAACTGGGAAAGGAGAATCTTTTTGTTGATTTCTTATCACAAATTCATCATACAGATATGTCTAATCCTATGGAAGATCTTTTCCCTTATGAACATTTGTTTTCCCTGTCTACTAATACAACTTAGTTTGCAAATATTGGTAATTACTTGGTTGCAGGTAAACTCTTACAACACTTTTCACCTAGAGAGTGATAAAATGTTGTTAGAAACGATGCCATGTACTCTCAGATTCAAGGGTACTTGTTCTAAACCATGATCGACCATATAATTCATTGATGTGTTTGGGAAAATGAAACCTATGATATCATGAAAGCTTGTCATGATGAATCTTTTGGGGGTCACTTTGTAGATAAAAGGACTATGAATATAGCTTTGCGACAAGGGTACTATTGTGACGCAAGCCTAAAGCTTGCAATACCCAAGAACGTCATCTCTGTTCTTATCCAAAGAATTCATTATTATATACCCAATTCAAAACCTCAATAGTTGGCAAATTCATACAATACCATTTAATTGCGGAATCCTTCCAACATAAATCCCATACTACTCACCCATCACTTCCATTATTTGTTTCAATTCAACAACATGAGTATATAGGATCCGATAATAGTGCGAGTTCAATATTTGAATAAAAACCAATCTGCATTATAACAAAGTTCCACTTTTGAACCCAATATAAACCTTAGTCACAACTTATTATAGCAGCGCTGTTCAAATTCCATTCGGTTTAAACATACCTGTGTTATTAAGCGTTGTCCATCCTCCAGCTCAAACTCTGCTTTTAACACTGTCATCAAAACTCAATAAAAAGATGCGGCTCTGCTACCATTTCAATCTCACATAAAACCTTTCATCCCAAATTCAACACTTGAAACTCTTCGGACATTCCCATAAACAATCTCAAAATATATTTGTTGGATTCAATTAAAGAGTGCACCCTTACCTTTGAAACTTCGATGCTTACTCCTCATATGTCTGCCCACTAACTAAATTTCAAACAACAAACAGCTCGAAATGTTTATTAACAAAACAACTCGACGTTTTTCATTTCAGCAACCTGCATATATGGTTTTACAACACGGATTTTTAAACAAACTCCATAAACAAAGGCGCCCATATATTAAGACTGTGTCTGGCAATCATTTTCATGCTTATAGCTTATATCTTACTCATTCTAGACTGCGCCCTTCAAATTCTTCAACAATCGAACTATTCGACTCATGAGATTTATCTGTTTCAAAAGACCATTGTCATAAAACATACCTGTTTATTGAAACGCTGTCATCATGGCATAAGTTTGCATCTGAATGTCTCTGCGTTTCCTCCAAGTCAACTACAACACGCACTCTTTACAGATCATTCATTTGCGTCCAAACCTTATATCAATCACTGTCTTTGCAGATATAATGTGTTGCCAAATACCACGATTTCTTCTCGGAGAAAAACGTTTCCTCTGCTTCTGATGCAGAACAGAGACAAATAAAGTAGGAGAGCCAATGGCGCAGATGCTTATTCCTTCAATCGATCTCCCATTTCAATACATCTCCAGGCTACACGTGGACTTTAGCATTCAACGCATCCACATTCAGAATTCACTCCAGGTACTCTATAACATAATTTCTTCAACACCGCCTCACAGTAGATCCTTCATTTCTTTGTAGAACGTCCGGTAAAAAAAACCTGTTTCAATTGACATGGGTAAAACAGAACTCTGCGTTAATAGTAAAACAAAACTCTGTCTCGGTTTACTTCGATTAGATCATACTTCACCCGATGTATATTTAATTCTGTATTGTCTTGCAATGTAATTTCATACAGCTTTATGACTACCGTGCGCCCTTACTACCAATCAAAATAGAAAAGCAATCGATTTACTCAACACACCCAGTTTTCCTCTGGCAATTAATAACATCGATTCTTCAGTTCATGTGTAGAGTCTCAACACACATTGATTCACACGGATTTATTATTCCAACTAACCAATGTAATTTCAATGTTATATAATATCGATTTCTGCAACCATGTGCAGAGCCATATCTCAAAATTTATTAAACGCAAACATGTTCATACAGAATTGAATTCAGCATACTCATATGTATATAAAACAAACATTCACAAAGAGCTTTCTATTCATGGCCAGATATGCAAATCTATGGCCCTTTTGCAAACTGCCCGAAGGCTTCCAAGGAGAACCCTTGCTCACTTCTCACACTCACTCACCCCTTCTTCATGCCTTTGAGGCTTGATGAATTTATACAATTTAAAAATGAACTAATCAAATGCTCAATACCTTCAATTTCTCAACAAACCCCTAAATCTCTCAACATCCCTAAAGGATAGATCTCTATCCCTAAAATCCTTCAACTAATTAAATTCTCTCATATCCTGTTATTAAATAAAAAGATATTTACAAAAATCCTCACCTCTCCTATTTTATTCAAATTAATTAATAAAATATTAAAAATTATCACACCCCCTTTTAACATATTTACAAAATAAAAAAAAGCCCTTGATGCTCCTGCATCATATTGGCCAACAATTTTTAGGGATGCCAAAAAGTATGTTAGAAGTTGTGATAAGTATCAACAAATGGGAAGGCCAACATAGATTGACGAAATGTCGAGGTGACCACAAGTTATGATCAATCCTTTTTAAAAATGGGCCCTTGACTTTCTAAGGCCAATTAACCCACTACTAAAACATAAGGAATACATTTTGGTATGCACAGATATTGTAACTAAATGGGTTGAAGCCAAATCTACCAAAGGCAACAAAATTGACAGTGGTTGATTTCTTATATGAAGAAATCTTTGTCCATTTTGACATACTCTATGAGATTTTCATTGATCAAGGGACTCAATTCACTTCTAAATTTGTCCAATCGATCACTGAGAAATTTAAAATCAAGAACCAAATGTCCATTCCATACCACCCTTAGGAAAATGGACAAGTGGAAGTCACCAATAAAGTTCTAGAGGTTGTCTTAATTAAGACAATGCAACACCATCATAAAGAATGAGCCAAAAAGCTTCTAGAAGCTTTGTGGGTCTATAGGGTCACTTGTAAGAATGCCACCGATTTCATGCCTTATGAGTTGGTATATGGAATGCAGGTTGTCCTCCCTATTGATTTCGAATTTAGGATATTAAGGACAACGTTACAACCTGGAATGGACCTCTCTAAGGCTCAAAAGCATTGATTAGACCAACTTAATGACCTTGATTAAATGTGTTAAGATGGCATCCAACAAGCAACTGTTATCCAACAACAACAAGCTAAATGGCATGATAAATTCATCATGAAGAAGTAGTTTAAAGAAGGGGAACGAGCCCTCATGTTTGATTCAAGATACAATGATTTCAAAGGAAAGTTTCATACCCAATGGTTGGTTTCATAAGAAGTTGAAACTGTATTTGAAAATGAGTTTGTAAGGCTTTGCCACCATCAATGGCCAATGGACATCGACTAAGGCTATATTGAAAGCCCAAATATAAGGAAGAATTTATGAAGGAATTAATGAAGCAATTTGATTTAGAATTCATAAAGAAGATGGTTAATACATCCTCTCTTATGACCCTTTGATTTTCCAGTCCTATTTTGAAAAATAAAAGAGAGAGAAAAAGTTTTGGTGATGAAAACCTAGTGTTAGGCACCTCTAACACCTAGTAACAATAGAAACCTAGTTTTTGGCCAAGCTACTAAGGAAAGAAGATTCGTCTAACCATGAAAACATTTTCGAAGGAATAATAGGACAGGAAATCGCTAGAAAACCAAGAGATTGGCTGGAAAAGTCCGAGAAAAAAAAGGGAAAAAAAAATAAAATAAATAAATAATTAAATACACACACACACACACACACAAATAAAATTATAATGAGCTATCCATGCCTATGTTTTCATGAAGTCACCTAATGATGTAAAGACTATTTTCCAGGACAAGTTGCAAGATTACATCTAGAGTATGGGCATAATAATCATGCAAACATGGCATCATTGTGATTTTTCCAACCACCCAAGTGCTTTCTTTATCATTTTTTTTTTTTTCATTTTGGTTTAAGCAAATATTTTAGAGTTACTTAACAAGTGATACATATACTTGGATATTTATTACACTACCTAACTTATCCAAAAATCATTTTGATATTCCTAGCCTACTCGATCACTATCCTGACTTCATCCATTTTGGCCCAAAGACCTTGTTGAAAAACCTTTATTTCCTTATCACTACCCTTATCCTAAAGTCTAAGGACAAAAATAAAAATAAAAAAGTAAACATTTTTGTCTTAAAACCCTCTTCTATAATCTTAAAGCCTAAAACATTCTTTTGCCTAACTTACACTCTTGTTCACATTATAACATCCTTTTTCCATTATGTGTAATGAGCCTTGATGTTTTCACACTAAGATATATATATATATATATATATATATATACATATATACGAATGGGAGCACAAGATGTTATCCAAGCAATTCTGACTACTGGGGTGACTCATTATTATCTAACTAAGCATTATAAGTGACCTATTAAGAGATAGTCAGTATGAAAAACTGGCATCTTCAAGGGACAAAGACCTCACCCATATCCAGTTAGAGAGGTGGGATGCAAACATCATGTGAAGTAATGGAGGTCTGCCACCCTACACCATTCCACATTAGGCAAATCCTTGCTTTCGTAGCGCGAAAAATATGATGGAATTTGGTTCATTTGAGTAATCGATCATCGGATTTTGGTCATTCATCAGGGTATGGTCACAAAGGTAATTTGTATGAGGATTCAGTGATTGGAATTACAGGAAGAAGAAACCATGAGAGGCACTGTAAATCTTGTTGAGCTTGAGAATATTAAAGTTATTCAGATCATGCCGAAAGTATGAAACATTTTTGTGGAAGCTAGGTGAGTCGAGTTTCTCGGTTAGTTTCAAGGGAACAATGCATATGTTGCATTAGGATTTTCTCAGACTTTTAATGGGGTATGGGACCTCATCAGGAAACTTACTATTGTAGTCAACGAACTGACGATTGTGATAGTAACAAAAATCTCCTAGGATGGAAAGAAATGGTCATTTTTTTTTAAGATTGATGGGGAATGTTGGTCTCCTTTTAGGCAAAAACCATCCCTACTTCTAGACTTAAGGAAAAGCATCCACAGAGAAGCCTTTCTTCCCTTATGGAAATATGTTGTCTTCATTGTTCAAAAAATCATGACGTGTGAGGGAAGGCACAACCTGGTTTATCATTATAATATCATAATTTTGATACATCTCACAAGGCAAAGACCACTTAATATGCAATATTTCTTGCTTAAGTGCTTAACAAAAATGGTTGCTCTAGTCGAAAAAAAGAAGAAAAACCATGAAGTAGGGTTCTACCACCAAGGTTTGATAAAGATTTTAATTGAAGCATAATTGCACAATTTGGGAGCCTTACTCCAAGCCATAGATCAAGAAGAAGATTCTACAACTAGATCCAACAAAATTTGTTGAGGTTTACAATAAGGAAGCCCAACATGTTATTAACATCATTCTAGATGTCATTTTAACCAATGCTTACACTTTCCTTCAACTTAAGCCTGATATACCATAGTGGCAAATGAAGGATGACCTATTTGACTTTAGCATCATTAATAAAGAGAGCCATAGGCAGGTGATTGAAAAATTGAAACAATGATGGTTCTTAATGTACCTAAGTCAAAAAGAGAGGTGGAAGAATTAGATCACCAAGTGGAAATATTTGTACCAAATGGAAATATTTGTACCAAATGGAACAAAGGTTGAACGATGTAGCCTATGAAATCTAAACAAATATCTTTGCTTGCTGAGTACCCTCAAGAGTTTATCCTATTTTCTTACATGATTTAAGGGAATCTTTCCTACTGAGACATATCAGGGATAATCAACCTCATGAGATAAACTAACGGTAAAATTGTATTGAAGTTTACCATAATTCGGATGCATCAGACCATAACTTACTATGTGAACTATATTTATTCAACTTTGTTATGCTAGATAACTCTCATTGGAATCCCAACCCCTTCGTTGGGGATGTCCAACTTTGAGCCTTTATGTCCTACATTGCCAATTTGATTAAGTGGAAGAGAGCCTTATATTTTTATAGAAATACATAATTAGAAGCTCGGTTAATGGTGCAAGAAGAGTATCCATTGCCTGCTCTTGTGGTCAATGAATTAGCACGGTTGAGAGAAGACCCTAGGAATTCTACTACTATCAGGCACACACAACCTTATGCTGCCACATAGTGCCATGAACTAGCACATACCTTTTCTTTAGATGATCTTATGGTGGCCTAGGATATATGGGAAGGATTATCAACACTATTTTGGGATAGGCACCCTATGGGGTACCCATATTTTGTCTTAGCTCTTAATTGAGCAACATTTTATACCTATTCATTACTCATGCATGGTTCAAGGTGGGTAACACTTTAGTTTCATTATCCCCTACTTTGGTGTCCCACTCAATTTTATAGGTCTCCAAGTTAGTGAGATGAGGAGGAAGAGTGATCCAACTGGACGGAAATGGATAAAACCTTAGGGTATTACAACACAGGATAATTTGGTCACCCAACTTATAACTGGGGTGACCTTCATGCTAGACTACCCGAGACAAAGTAGGTTGCACAAGGACATGCAATCAAGTTGGTTGGGGGGAGATGATCAGTTCTCCATATGACAGTTTTTTGCTTATAAAAACACTCATTTTGCCTATTATATCCTTCATATTTTACCCTTGATGACTTATAATCTCATCATTCATAGCTACATGTATATACATGTACATTTTCTTAAGTACTTTATCTTGTTCGCTTGAAATAAGGATTAAAATAATTAATAAAGGGATATTTAGGTGTGTATGGTTAGATAAGAACTACATATATATATACTTATTATGGTTTGCAATATGGTTTTCATATCTATATCTATAACTATAATTGTTTGTGATAAAAAAAAGGTTCAACAACTGATGTACATTCGAGATTCCTTGTCTACTAGATGGTTTTTGATTGTATCTATCATGGCCATGTGTTGATAGAGCATCCTTCAAATTTTCTTTATAATATGCGAGGAATTCCACCTCGACCAAGCTTATAAGCCTGTTATGATTAAGCATCGAAGCCAGGTGTATGTGATCTATAACTACATGAAGCGAGTTTGTAAAGGTATGTGGACAAGACCAAGTTGTACATGGACTCCCGAAGATTTTGTCACGTTGGTTCAACCACATGTGCACATGAATTTTATATACAAAGAGTTTTTTGTAGTTTTAAAAGCTTGTTGTTTTAAAATGAAATTGACACCTCTGATTTCTAATCAGTAGTCAGAATCTCGGTTAGTTGCAACAAAAACTTGTATGTAGCTCTAATTCATATACTTGTTCCCAAGAGTCTACAAGACTACTAGGTTGGCTTAGGTCCACTTGATATGAATTCTTCTGAGAATCTACACGACTATTGAACCAAAGAATACATACTAGAGGTAGAGAATAGAAAAATATGTTTAAACAATACTATAATTGATAGACAATTGTTACAAGTCTATTTGTCTTGTTGATGAGTTCGCTCAATGAACCATATTGTTATTTGTTTAAATTTAGAACCTATTAGGTATGTATATATATATATGTGTGTGTGTGTGTGTGTGTGTGTGTGTGTGTGTGTGTGAAGTGCTTGGAAGTGTGGAGACATTGGAGACACTCTCATATTTTTTCCAAGTAATATACATATCATTATGTGTGTGATCATTTGAGTTATTATACTATGTTCTTCTATTTTTTATGAATCTTGGATCTTAGTATCGTGCCTGTGTTGAATGATTAAAACACATAGAGCCACAAATCAACCTTGGCAAGGGCCACTCAAGGTACAATATTGTGCCAATTTTTCTTCTCTGTTAATTTGTAAGTATATCTATAATTACTTTCTCATTTTATGGCTTTTGCTTAATTTCCATTGCAAGTGTGTGTGTGACTGGACTTTTTCAATTAGTGTGATCCTTTACCTTCCAACCAATGTGAAGCTTTTTTTTTTAATGTGTGAATGCATGGTTTCTCTTAGTTCAATGGTTTATGGGATTTTGTGCCTTGTCTTATGTGCAAGGGCGACAAAAGTAAACACTTTAAAATCAAGTGTTATAGAATTGCCCAATTTGCACCCAGTGACATTGAGCTCACCCTTAGAGAAACCAGGTGACTGAAGTGCCACGTAATTGTGTTGTGTTGATAGGGGGATCCTCTCATTTGATCCCAAATCCCCATGCACATTTTCTAGGTCATTTCAATAAGTGTGAGGACTTTCCTCCTATGTAGATAGCACGAAGGGACTTGCAAGTATACCAACCTTGTTTAACAATTAAAAATAAACCATGTAGCCTAAACTGATACAAGAATAATTAAACATATTAATACAAAGTTAACAAGAAAAGCACCAGTGGTGGGGCATTATTTTTGGGGAATTATCTGGTTTCCTAGTTGAGAAAAAAGCAAACCTCAATCTCTCTACCCATAGATAAAGATAAGTACATTGCAGTAACAACATGTTGCACTCAGGTACTCTGGATGAAGCAGATCCTAAGGAAAATTATAATAGAGTGTGATCAACCAATGTGAATTATCTATGGTAACACAGGTGCAAGAAATATCTTAAAGAAACCTATTATGCATTCAAAAACAAAACACATTCCTATCTAATATCATTTCCGAAGAGAACATGTGGTTGATCAGAATGTTAAACTAGAATGTATTACTACTAAAGAGAAGAATTCAAACATATTTACCAAAACCTCTTCATAGAGAAACATTTGAATATCTTGTTGAAGAAAAAGATACCGAGGAGGTGTTTCCTAATGCATTTAAATGTTTGCCTAGGAAAACACTTTAAAACACCTTTTTAGCATGCAAATTTATGAGTTATATTAAAGCCATGATAAAGTCACATTATAAAATTCTTTAAGTATTAAGTATTATGTGGAGAAAAAATACAAGGTACAAATATAAAGTTATAAAGTGACTGGGAGTCATTAATGAGGGGGACCACATGAAAAGGGGTTCAAGTGAGGGAATGATCTACACCATTGATCTAGAGGACTACGATATAATCTTAGCTATTGATCAAAATAGTTAGGGTTTTCCTATATAATGAGAGCTAAAAAGGGAGAAAAAGGTGAGAAGCCTCTCATTCTACTTATGCAAAGTTGGAGAAAGGAGAGAAAAGAGAGGAGGAAGAGGATAGTTGAAGGAGAAGGGTTTTATTGCAGCAGATAAACCACCATTAAAGCAACCCAAATTTCTATGAGGTCAAGTTTCATGTTGTTGTAGAGGCATGAAATTCAAGGGGGCATGCTTTTACGCAAATTTCGAGGCAGAGAAGGAGAGGTTGTCTCCGCAGATTTTGAGATAGAGAAAGGCCCCTAACAACAGCATGAAATACCAAACTTGTTAGGTAGAAC
Organism: Pinus taeda; assembly: GCA_000404065.3. Classification (NCBI taxonomy): domain Eukaryota; kingdom Viridiplantae; phylum Streptophyta; class Pinopsida; order Pinales; family Pinaceae; genus Pinus; species Pinus taeda. The sequence goes on along the minus strand of APFE031726553.1, from coordinate 1,337 downwards.
TCAACACGAATTTTGAGGCTGTAAGGAGGGAATGGAAACGTTTTGAGGCATTAAATTAAGAAAAATAATCACTTAAGAAAAAATTAAGAAATTAATAAGATAATGCTATCAAAGTTACCCAAACAAATGTTACGTTTATCAACATAACCACACACACACACACAGATATATATATATATATATATATATACATTAATAGTCAGATTTAATGAAATTTTAAATTAACAAGTAAAATTTAAAAATTTTAAATTAAATTTAAATTACCCAATAAATGCACTTTATCAAATAATTGTCTATTATAATTTTATATTACATTGATTTATTAACACAAGAATTAATAAAATTTAAATTAAACTTATAAGTTTAATTTGCAAAATGTTTTTATGCCACACTTACTTGTTTGGAGTTGTGGGAATTAAACTTATGCAAAACTATTGAAACAAAAGAGGGCTACATATTTGAAAATTTCTACATATCTAAGATATAAGATGGGAGTAATACCCCTGTCAATTCATTAGTAAAAGAAAGGATAACTACAAGAAAAGTAAGAGGTGGCAAGTCTCATCAAGAAGATATAATACCTAAAGTGTGAGTTTTAGAAGAAGAACGATGAAATGAAAAGTTTGTACGATATGAACCAAAAATTGGTGCAGATAAAATGAAGTGAATGACAAAATTCAATTGGAAACAACAATAGCTATTGATAAGATGCTTAAATATATCTAAAGAAAAATAATAATCTTGTCTAAAAGAATAAAGCTCAAGGGGAGCCTACCTCTTGCTTATGTTATATATAATAAGGGGAGTTGCAAATGAGAAGAAGATGTAATTTTGTGGGATCGCCCCTTTTTTTTATACCAAAGGGGAGAAGTTGTAGAAAAATAAAAGTTAAAGGTAACACTAATTCAAGGGGCACCATCTCTTATTCCTAGTGTATGAAAAGATGGAGAAATTTTAGACATGACAACATTTGTAGTTAGAAAAGGAGAACTTGTTGATAGCGGGAGCCAAAGGAGTTAAGTTATATTACACTCAGAAGGAGTGTTACACTAAAATTTGTCACCATGACTATCTGCAGTTAGTATGGATCCATAAATAGTCATACTATCCTCCTTGTCAAGCCTTATACCTTTGCTCTCCATGTCAAACTTCAAGAAAGAGAGAAAGTCATTAAAAATCATGTTTATCTCTGGGTACGCAGGTTCTCTCTACCTTGCCTGCATGTACGCATCCCAAGCTCATTGTGCCTGTGTACTTGTACGCTCTGTAAGTCAAGGGGTGGGTGCGTACTCCTGTAAAGGTCAAAAGGCGCGAGTTTCATCTTAAAAAAGTTACTT
>APFE031726549.1:0-32488 GCA_000404065.3 Pinus taeda | reverse complement strand
AGCTTAGAGAAAAAGTGTCAAGTTTGGAAACTGATTGCAAACTTGCACATATACAACAGAACGAAGACGTTCAGAAAAATAAAAAAATGGGAGAAAGAATAAAAGTCTTGGAAAATGACTTAACATTGCAAGAGCCACTTAGAGACATGAAGGAAATTCTTTGGGCCAACATCGACTCTATCAATGATGTTTGGCCATCTATTCAGGTAAATTTTGAACAAACTGAACTAGTAAAAGTGGCTACAGAAGCAGTCAACAAGACAAGGGAAGAATTGGGAGATAACCCTGAAGAGGCCAACCAATTGATAACATTTTTGAATAGCAGAAACAGGTACCAGCTTGATGAACTAGAAATAGAAGACAGAACAACAACCGTCATAGAAATAAAGAAGGTCCTCACCAAAAGGAACCTGATGCTCAATCTGGAGAAAAGGTGCCAGAGCATCCAAGCTGATATTGACAGTTTTATGACAAAGTATGGTATTTTAAGAGAAAAAGGACTTCCCAGTGCTATGGTAATAAATGACAAGCTGATGACCCAAGATGATTATGTGGAAATATTAAACAAATTGTCCAACAACCAAGCTAGTACCTCAGGAGTAAAAGCTCTGTCCACTGGAAAGGTACTCTATGATAGTCTGGAAAATCTATTTTTCATATAGCACGAGGTCAAGCACTTGTTTACTAGTAAGACAAATTTTGCTAAGTATACAAAAGCTGACGAGATATATAGAAAAATGATAAGGATGAAACTACCTGACAGTGAATGGTGGACAAAACTATCAGATTTACTATAAAGTCATTGTAGTAAATCTATATGGTAAAACATGGCTGCGAGGTAAAATAGGTAAGACAGAGTCAAAGCAAAATAAGTAAAGAGTATCAATAGGTAGAAGACACAAAGTAAATACAACACACAAGTATCAAGCAACTGAAAGAGCCAAATCCGAATTGCAACAGACAACACAGTCATAATAAAAGGGACAGCAAGAAGGCAATTCTCCATCTGTCTCTATCTTCATGTTGAAGATATTTTTTGTTTCCTAAAATAATTTTCATCTTGTTATGAGATATTTTATAACATATTTTGTATAAATACTTTCTATGTTGAAGTAATTAGGGTGGATTAAAATACATTTCTGTAGACATTTTATATTGAGCCAAGGAGCTTTTGTATTCAAGACTGGACTAGTTTCACTGGATATGAAATAAAGCTGAGGACATTTCCTTGGATTCTTGTGCACAGTTGGAAAAAATAAGTATTATCTCTTCATGTTTAAATATTGTTTTCTCTTCATGTTATAAATATTCATATATGTCTCTTACGAAATCTTAAAAGTAAACAAGGAATGATATCTCAGAATTAGCTTAAATGCTCTCTGTTTTCACTGTTTGCTTTCTATATGTTTTCTTCTAAACTATCTTGGTCTGAGAATCTTTAATTGCTCCCTTACTTCCGTAGTTTCCCCCTTTTGGTCCATAGCAAAGGATTGTTCATTGCCCTTTTCTACTGATCATCCTTCCTTTATTCATCTTAATCTCGGTTAAGGATTATTCATTGCCGTTTGCCCTGGTTAAGACTACTTCATCTAGTTGAACCTGTAGATTTGGTTTTGCTACGCTAGCCTGCCTCGTGAACTCTTACCTTAGTGATTGATCAGATCCAGTTTAACCACTCTTGATTGGCTCCATAGCCCATTGGCCTGAATATTTTCTTTGCCCATCTGTTTTCTTAATTCCACCACTCCATCAAAACAAAACAATCATGAGCACTAAGAATTAGCCTGAAATCTTACCCAAAACAAAGTTAAATTATAAAAAGAGAGCCCTTTCTGGACTCAGGTTGGCTAGAACCCGAGTCTAAAAGATTAGGTTTGTGATTACCTCAGACTATTCCTTCTTTGATAACTTCTAAGGAAAAAATCTGAGTGATAACATAGTGGCGACCATATTGGGGATTCAAAACCCTCAGCCTTAATGAACCTTTGAGAAATTCAAAATTTTATTTTGAAGCCTCTAAAAGGGTTATTAGAAGTTATTTCAAAAAATTCATAAAAAAACAAAATAATTAGAAAAAGCTCGAAATCTGTCTTCTGGGAGAACTCACTATACCAGGGCCAACCATGATCCAAATCCTCCCCCAGTATTTGAAAATCCCAACCTTATTCCAAGAATAATCAGAAGACAAGAAAGTTCAGTAAGCCCTAGACCTGTTTTTAGATCCAATTCCTGTCCCAGAGTGGTTTTTCATTGAAGACCTCCCTTTTGACGAGTATTTTTACCTTTCTCTATTTAGAACCAAGTTTGAGAGTGCACTTGAGGACACAGTTCTAGATCCAGAATTTACAGCGAACTTGAAGTCCAGAGGGAAAACTTGTCAATTGATCAGTATCTGCTGAATTCACCTCAGTCATCCCTTACAACTGATAGAATCCCTGAACTTTCTGAAACAACTTCAACATCTTTCAGTTCATCATCATTTCCTCACAATTCCGAAGTCCATTTCTCATCTCCATTCATACCTTCACTTCCCCATCAGCCTATCCCGACCCATCAAACACCCATTACCCTTGTTACCCCAAGTTCCCTTGTTGTCCCAATTCCTCCTGTTACCACAACTCCTATTCTCAATCCTATCCAACTTAGAGCTATGGCACTCAGATATGCCCCCTTGTGATCCCTGCTCCTCAAGGTGCCTTACCCGCAGATTATCAGAGTAAAATTACCTTATTCGATGGCACTGGAACTTACACAGCACAACAACACACAAAATAGGTGACAGATTATTTTGAACTACATGAAATTGACATAGGAGATCTCCAAATGAGAATCTTTGTCCAAACTCTAAGTGGAGAAGTGAGAACGTGGTTTAGATCCTTGCCTCCTCAGAGTATAGATAGTTTAGAAGTTCTTTACCAACAATTTTTGAATAGGTGGGAGAAGAAAAAGAACCCTCTTCAAATTCTTTTTGAATATGAAAACCTCAAGAGGGTACCAAACAAACCGTTCAGGACTACTGTACTAGGTTTAACAATGTATATAATGCAATACCACTTGACCTTAGGCCTCCACCTGGCTTAGCCCTCATCAAGTTTCCAGACGGATTTGACACAGATATGGCTTTTCATCTTAGAGAAAGGAATCCCCCAACCCTAGAAATGCAAAGTGTATCAGTAAGTGTAGAAGCTAATCTGCTATCCAAAAGGGCTAGGGTTAGAAATGAAAGAAGAACACCCCTGAAAGATGAAACTTCACCCTTTGATCAAAATATGGATGCTTTAGCTAAAGGAATGGAAAGATTAATGGACAGGATAGAAGTCATTGAAAGGAAACCTCACTGGGATAACCAATAGGCTCCTCCAGTAAGGAATCCAAACTTTAGGAAGAACAAGAACCAAAATACTGGTAAAAATGGGCCTGATCAGAACATTAGATCCCCTTTCCAAGAAAATTATGCTGAAACTTCCCATCAAGAAGACCCTGAACTAGACACCCAAATCAACTTAATGGGGTTAGATGATGAGGAAATGGTCTTTCTGACTCAGGATGACCAAGAGCTATACATGCTTCAACAGTTACAAACCCAAATTGGAGAATTTTTCGACTATAAGAAAGGGTATGACTCTACCATTTTCGAAGTGCATAAACAATACATTTTGAGAAGCAAAAAGAACACTAACGTTCCAGACCAAAATAAGGAAGTGGTACCTAATCAGTCAAAGAAGGTGAAAGTTGCCCCAGTTACAAAAACTCTAGAAGCCCTTTCTAGATCAAATGAAAACCCTTCCTAGTCCCACCATTGAAGATGTAACCGATGACCAAACTCATAACGAGAAACCTTCCACTTTAGTCCCCCCACGGGAACAGTGGAACAACCTCCAGAAATCATATTAGAAAATCCAATTGAGAATACTCCAAACACTGAAAAAGAAAAACATACTACTCCTAACCCTGCTATTAAGGTTTCAAATGTTCAAACAAACAAAACCCCTTTGCCTTTCAATTTGGGAGCAGAGGTGGCCAAACTTAAAATCTCAGTTCCTTTAATAGAATTGGTTAAGTATGAAACTTACAGATCTCAAATAAGTAAATCTTTAAACTTCGTTGAGAATGAAGACTTTGTGAACCTATTTGATGATCAACTTGAGATAATTTTCGGGCCTGATGTTAATGGAAAACTAGTGGAAGGAGGGATACCACCCTTCTACATTAGCCTTAACATCCACGATAAGATCCTACATAATGCCATGCTAGACTCTGGTACTTCACACAATCTCATGCCTAAACCTATTATGGAAAAGCTAAACTTGGATATCACTAGACCTTATAAAGAATTCAAACCAAGTTAAGTGCCTAGGACTTATAAAATATTTTTGTGTTTCCCTAGTGCAATACCCTGCTAAAACCATACTTATGGACATAGTTGTTGTTGATATACTACCTAAGTATGCTATGCTGTTGTCTAGATCTTAGGATGCCAAACTCTAGGGATCTCTGCAACTTGACATGTCGTATGCTACCATATAAGTCTTTGGACATCCTAAGAAACTGTATAGAGAGAGTCTGATGAAGTATATAGTGAGTAACCAGGAGAGACCTCAAAACTTTCCTATATATTCAATGCATTCTGATATTTATTCTTTCATTCTTTACAATGCTGAATCTAACCAAGAAGATACTTCAAACAGTGTAAAGAACCAAAATAAATTGCAGTATTAAAAGAAAACCAAAGTATCCAAATTCAAGAAATGTCAGATAATAAATATGACCAAGATACATTAATCAAAGAAGATTTTATTCCCCTAGACAGTAAGAATTATGAACATGAAATTCTATGGCATCTTGAGTTCGATGGGTCAGTCAAAAAACTAGGTGTAGGAGCAGGTGTATGGATTTACAATTTAGAAAATGATCATTCAGAGGGTCATGCCTACAAATTGAACTTCAAAGGTACAAACAACATGGCCGAATATGAAGCACTTATGTTAGGTCTGAAACTGGTCAAAAGGTTAGGAGCCATAAGAGTCTCTATTATGGGAGATTCTGAGTTGATAATAAAACAAATTAATGTTGTTTATATGACTACGGATCCTAGGCTAGGATTTTATAGAAGAATAGTTGTAGAAATACTAAATACTTTTTTAGAAACCAAGCTTGCTGTTATCCCAAGAAAACACAACATGCAAGCTCACAACTTAGCCATGTTTGCTAGTACTTGCAAGTTGCCATTTCAGCCCAACCATCAGTGCACTGCTGAGGTTAGGCATAGACCTTCCATTCTTGACAAATTGAATAACTGGAAAGTGTTCAATAATGACCAACAAATTAACAATTTTGTGACTTTAGATGAGGAATTTGTAAGTAGCAACATAGACACGACATAACATTAGATTTTGATTATCTTGATAAAATGTAAATTAACAAAGTAGAAGATGATTAGATAGATAGATTTCATCCCTCAAAGTTTACACAATCAGATATTCAGAATTTAAAACAAATGGAAATTGATGAAGCAATCGATGAAGAATCTGAAGTCATCAACCTTAAAGACAATTTTTTGCCCAAAGGATTAACTCCTTTGGAGGACTTATTTGATTCAAACGATGTCCCTAGAAAGCCGAAAATGGAACCTTTGAAATCAGACATTGAGGAATGTAATATAGGCTCTGAAGAAGATCCCAAGCTGATAAAACTTTCAAAATCATTACGTCCCAATGAAAAAGTGAAATATATGGAACCGTTAAAGGAATTCCAAGATGTTTTTGCTTGGAATTATGAGGACCTTAAATCGTATGATACCAGCATAATACAACACACCATTCTTTTAAAAGAAAACCAGAAGCCTTTTAAACAGAAGCTTAGAAGGATTAACTCCATTCTATTGCCTTCCATCGAAAAAGAGATAAAAAGAATGTATGAAGCTAAGATTATTGCACCAATTGGATTCTCAGACTGGGTTTCTAATTTGGTACCCACAAGAAAGAAAACTGGAGAAATTAGACTGTGTGTTGACTTTAGGAATTTGAATAAAGTCTCATTTAGGGATAACTACCCTCTTCCTAAAATGGATCACATATTACTGAGGGTAGTGGGTTCATCTAGAATCTCACTGCTAGATGGGTTTTCTGGTTATAACCATATTTTAGTCCACCAAGATGATCAGGAAAAAACTGCATTCACTACACCATGGGGCACTTTCATGTATGTGAAAATGCCATTTGGGTTAAAATATGACCACCTTTCAAAGAGCAATGGACATAGCCTTTGCGAATGAAATCCATGACTTCCTAGTAATATACCTAGATGATATCACATTATTCTCTAAATTAGATCAACAACACCTCGATCATCTTAGGTAGGTCTTCACTAAGTGTAGGAAGTATGAAATTTCTCTAAATCCTAAAATATCTTTATTTGGGTTGGAAGAGGGGGAAATTACTAGGCCACATTATCTCCAAAGATGGTATTCAGATCGACCCAACAAGAATCAAAGCCATTTTGCAGATACCACACCCCAGAAACATCAAAGAACTACAAGCATTTTTAGCCAAAATAAACTTTTGAGAAGATTTATCTCTAACTTAGTTGAACTAATTAGGTTACTAAACAACATGTTAAAGAAAGATTCGACTATTAAATGGACTCTAGAGGCTAAAAAGTCATCTGAAGATATAAAGTTAGCCTTAACACAAACACCGGTTCTCATCAGTCTAATGTTTTATAGGGAGTTCATCATTTTTTCTTTTGCCTCAGAACACACAATTGCTGCAGTCCTACTGCAGAAAAATGATCAGGGTTTTGAACAACCAATTGCCTTCTTTAGTAAAGCCCTGAGAGATGCACCTTTAAAGTATAATATAATGGAAAAGCAAGCTTTTGCTCTTGTTAAAGCTATCAAAGATTTCAGAGTTTATATCTTGTACTCTCATATAGTAGCTTATGTTCCTAATGCTGTGGTCAAAGACATTCTCACATAGGATGGACCTGATGGAAAGAGAGTGAAGTGGATAGCTACCATATTAGAATATGATTTAGAAATAAAACCTACAAAATTTATCAAAGGCCAAGGTTTAGCCAATCTCATCGTTGAATCAAACTGTCAGGCCCTAGACATAAATTTCATTGCAAAACTGGATAACAAGGAGGAGATAGCGACTCCACAGATCAGCCAGGCCTTTACAGCTTCACCATGGTATGCTGACATTATATATGTTCTACAAAATCTTCAAGCTCCTCCTGAGTTGTCTAGAACTAAAAGTAGGTTCTTAAAAATGAAATCTTTAAAGTTTTGCATAATTGACAATGCTTTATTTTGGAAAAACCATGAAGGCATCATTCTAAATTGTTTGTTAAAAGAAGAATCTAACAAAATCTTGCAGGAGTTTCATGCAGGTGATTGTGGGGGACATCTTTAATGGAAGACCATAGTTGATAAGATCTTAAGAGCTGGTTTTTACTGGCCCACTCTATTTTCTGATGTGAAGAAGTTTGTAACCTCATGCCACAAATGTTAGGTTTTTGAAGGAAAAAGAAAACTATTGCCATTACCTTTGAAACCTATATCTATTGAAACAACATTTCAATAGTGGGGTCTTGACTTCATTGGTGAAATTCATCCCCCTTCCTCTACCCAACATAGATGGATCTTGATTGCCATAGACTATTTTACAAAGTGGATAGAAGCCATACCCTCAAGACAAGCCACTGATACTGTCATAATAGGTTTCCTTGAGGCCTGTTAGGTTCCTATACCAATAGGTGTCATTTTTCATGATTGACTGTGGAAATGCCAAATATGATCATCCTTTCCATGCTGCAAAGGTTCCATATTATCAATAAATAAAAAATTCAAGAAAAAGAGAAAGGAAAGGAATCCCAAAGAAAGACTAGGGAAGTGGCTTGTTAAAATGCTACTACTGTACTACATGTTGTATAGCAAGTTCATAAAGTGCAATCACTGACTTTCTCACAATTGATGAATAGCCAGACAATTTAACCCTGGCTAGATCATGTTTAAATTTCTTGTTTTAGAATAGAGAATAAGATCTGCTCAAACAGTTCAAGCTTGGCAGATCACTAGATGAGATAGAGAATTAAAGGGCCCAACTACTCAATCTGAGCCCTTGGTAGAGATAAGGATAGATTTAGATAGGAGGGCAGCCAAAAGAAAAGAGGAAAAGCAGGGTTTGCTAGTTCAAATGCACCCAATCAAAGGAAGAAAAAATGTTAGATGTATTAGGCTGGGTAGGCAGATAATTCTGATGTTGCAGAAGCAGGTTGCTGTTTAGTTTTAAATGAGTATCACAAACATCATGGAAAAGTGGCTACAGTTCAGTGGAGCATGACTGATTTCCCCTCTCATTTCCCCAAGGACCTTCACTAACATCCCCTAGGGACATTGGGATTTGCTCAATGGTCCTAATTCATTTCATTTTTTTTCAGAATTACTAAGTGAAATGTTGTGTTTACTTGGTCAAAACAAGCCACATTTCTTGTGTAAACATAATCATCCCTTTTCCCTTTCATTTCCCTAAAAAATCTAAGTTTTTCCTTATAAACTTAGCATTTCCCTATCATTTGTCATATTAACACCCTAATTTTATTATATAACTACTATATAAAGTTTCCCTACCCTTACTATATATAAAAAACAAAAAACAAAAAAACATTATACATATCCCGCCCCAGCCTAATATGGCTATATTTTAAATTTCTTGGGAGTCATTGGTCCACCTGGGCCCAATGACAACCCACCACGTGTTTCGCCGGGATTTGTTAGACCGTTGGTCAAACAAATAACCACAATTCGCCGCGAAAGAGCAGTGGGACTTAATTAACATTCGGTTAATTAAATAACCTTACCCCTATAACCAAAGTTTCAACCCCCGCAATACATACAAAAACATTAATATAATACGCGGGCCCTTGTTCATAAACCGCCGCCAACTCACAGTCCCGTCGACCGTTGGATCGCGCCCTCAAGATCCAACGATCCTCATCAATATTAGAGGCGCCCCGATGTTCGGACGTTAGTACCCGATGGACAGCGGTATTCCTGCCGTACCCGGGGACACCTGTCGCATTCCTATTGCATCGGGCCCGCTCTGACATAAACTACCCCCGTACCAAAGGCGGTCCGATGAAAACCATAAACCGCTGTTTGTCCCGCTGTCTGTGTCACCATCCCGTCAACACCACGTCAGCGCTCGCGCTACAGTGCATCCGCTGTGTCCACCACGTCATCCCTCCACGTTAGCAACCGCGTCACCTTCCATACTCCACTACCGGACAAAATCTACGTCATGCTGACATCATCCCCAAAAAGCGCCAAAAGCCCGAAAAAGTCTAAATTTTGTTAAAAACTGGTGAAAGTGATTGTTTTTGTTCATTTCTATTTTGTTGACTTGCGCAGCCTGTGCATGTGAATTACGTCCAATTCAACACCAACGTTCCAGTCCGCCACCCAGGCGAACTCACTCTGCAAACCAGGCCCCCTCAGCTCAGTCTATAACTGCATTTCGCACCCGACGTCCATAGAATAGGTACTTACCCGCAATTTACTCATAAGCCCTGTTTTTCCAAGTTTTTGTATAAAAATCGCCTAGATAACCAGAATTCTACCCAAAATCACAGTCTTGCCTCTGTACCTCTGCATTATAGTCACCACTATACCCATTTTTCAAAAGTAATCCTGTCAACTGTCGTTCGCTCTGCAAATTCGCCCGTTGAACTGAATTTAAGCTCATTTTCTCTGAATTCCACTCACAAATCCAAAAAAGTCAGTCTATAACCCCAGATAAAACACAGTGAGCTGATAAAAACAGGAATTTACCAAAGTTTCTTTCCTAGCTACCTATCTGTAACTTCCCTTTGCAAAAAGAATCCAAAATTGCCCACATATTGAGTTAAATTTGTCTAAACACCTGCAAAAGGAGCGCCATTTCCACTGCTTCATCCAGCTTCCCCACTGAACTCTGCAAAATTAGTCTTTTTTCCATGAATGGTACCTAGTGAGGTGATTACAAGATAAAACTTAGTCTGCAATTTCCTGACAAAAGCCTCAGAGCCAGAATTCTATTTTCTGTTGTTGCATAGACCTACATTCCAATCAAAACACAGCCAGTTGAAGCATGGAGGCTCCAGTGGCTCTGAACATTGCACCCTTGAATGCACCACATAAGGACTTGGAATGGTTACCTATGGCAGACAGGGACTTCCAGATTAAGGATATGATGGGTCTCAAGTCTCACCTGCAAACCTTTTGTCAAATTAGAAATAGCCACAGAAGCAACACTGATGTCCTGAGAATCTGGGAATCCAATATGCCTATCTATTACCTCCCTTCAGTAAATGTGCTGCCTGATTTCATTCATTTATGCTGTGCAAACTATGATCCCACACAAAGAGCAATCCTGACTCCCTCTGGATCTGTACTATTCTATATTACTCCTCCGTCCATAAATGAGATGTTGAACTTTGAGCCAACTCAGCCTCTGGTTCCTCTCACTATGAAACTCCTGCTTGATCAAGGTGCAAAGCTGCCTAGCTCAGAAATAACAAGACTAGGTCAGTTGTTTATGCTACCACAGTGCCAGCCTGATCATCCTCCTCCTTATCATCAAGTCTCGTTCAATGAGACAGGGAAACTCCTAATAGATATGATATCCTACATTCTAGGATGCAAAACCAGTGAGTTTGTTGATGAAACTGTGTTTGTATTGATGTCCATATTCACTCTAGGACAACCCCCTGCTGTCATGTATGACTATGCCACCTTCATAGCAAATAAAATCCATGAGCAGTTTATGATTTTGGAGAGAGAAAGAGTGTTCAAGTATACATCCTATATATATCATCTGCTGTTATACTATCATCCTGATAGTTTCCAAGTTCCTCTTAAAAAACTAGACTCCAAAGGAGAGAGGAGATCTGTCATTTTCTGGACTTTAGTTTTCCATGAAGTTCACCTCTCACCTTATACATATTGTGAGTTCATTGACATGTTTATTTACCCAGCCACTTCCCTGTTGATGATGACTCCTCCTGGCAGGCTCACTGTTGAAATGCAGAGAATTTTACATCTTTCAAGGGGCTACAACATTGGTGACTAGTATTTTTACCAAAACCACACAGTGATCAGGATTTATGGTTGTGAATTATCCCCCTCCAAGCTGCCGAAATATGTCCCCATGAGACTCTTTGCCTGGAATACTTCAGGCAATTTAGTAGTGCAGATTTGACTCACTTCCATGGTAAAAACAAAAAGGCATAGCTTAAGATAAGACATCAATTGGGACCTTTTGTCTTCAATAAGAGGGAAGAAGCCTGGAATGATGCAGACAAGATGCTAAGAGATGAACTTATGCTGAAACAAAGTTTTTATTGGGCACCATATGACCCTAAACATTTCATAAGCTTTAGAAGAGTCAAAAACAAGCTTTCAGGATATGTGCACCAACCAATCCCTCAAATTGAACAATATGCTAATCGATAGGAATGGGTAGAGGGCACACTAGTTGAAGATCTTACTAAAGAAGAAAGATTAGAAAAATAAATGAAAGACTTTGAGAAGAGAATTAACCTGGATTATTTTGGACAGGTCCCTTTTACACTGCCTCAACACATTGGAACGAGCACATCATCTGCCACACCTTCACAACAATCTGCTCAAGAGACCACTCCACCTGCAGTAAAATGCAAAGATGTACAACATTCGGAGCAGCAAAATACAATGGAAGATCAACCATTTACAGTCCAGGAAAAGGGTAAAGAGTAGGGCCCTTCAACACAAGCAAAGGCAACAAAGATCCCTGTGTTACAAACCCCTCATAATGAGGAAAGAAGCAAAAAAAGGGATAGACCAGAAGAGACACCCACAGGGGCATCTACAGATCAGCAAGTGAGAAGAGGCAAAGGCTGAACCCCTACTTTGAAGAAGAGTTCATAGAGGAAACAATAGGAAACCTTAGGGGCGAGGGAACATCTGAACAACAGATCCCTCCATTTTTGGAAACATCGACTAGCTCATTTCAGCAGGAGCAAGAGAGACAACCTGGTGTGGAGGTTACATCCACCAAGCAACAGAGCAAGCAAGGCTTTGACATCAAGAGAGCATTCATGGAAATCAAGGCTAGAAATTAACCAGTGAGGTTTTAGCTATATAACCAATTGTTGAGAATGGGTCCCACCAATCAACAAAGGCTAATCGCAGCCTATGATATTCAAGCAGGGAAGATGACCCTTAGTCACTTCAGGCCCACCATACAACAGCCACAGTCAGCTGCTGATTACATCAGGACCAATATGGAAGTTCTTGCTAAAGACATCCACCCAATAGACCAGATTGAGTTACACAAACAGGCTGGAGAAATGGTATACTCCACCTTGGCAGACAAAGTGTTAATGGCTCATAAACTGCAGAACTCATTATACAACACTTCTGCCCAATTGGAGCTGGAAAAGGCCTCCTCATTAGCCAAGGATAATAGAATAAAATCCTTGGAAGAGATTATCATAGAATTGGGACATGATCCCAAGGATCCCAAAGGCGCACAGGCCTTAATAAGAAAGGAGGAAGACATAGCAGCCCTGAGAAGACAACTTAAGCTGCCAGCTACAATACACCCTTAGACCACAGTGGTGGCACAACAAAAAGAAGAGGAAGATGTGGTCAGTTTATTAATGAGGATGAATCAAAGATTGCTAGATACAGAGAAAGCTTTGGAAGCAGCACTACAAGGAAAACAGGAGGAGTTGGCCTCTCAGCCAGCTCAAACAACTCCAACTCTCACATTTCCTCCTTCAACAGTCACCATAACAACCCCTCCCACTGATCCAGCATCAACAACAGGTACTTCGACTTCAGCAGCAACTACAACAGCAGCAATACAAGATGCCAACTTGAGCATGGAAGAGATGATAAAAGAAATAAAGGCTTTGGAATCCAAATGGAAGAATTGAAAGAAACCAAGGAAAAGCTGGCCAAGATTGAGGTAAGTTATGACAAATCAAAAATGACTGTAGCTGAGAAGATAAGGGAAGTGAAGGCCTTAGAGAATAAAATAAAAGCCTTGGAGAAGGACCTCACTCTTCATAGAACTCTAACAGAAATCAAGACCATTTTTTGGGATAAAATTAGCCAATCTATTGTTGATCAATGGACAGCAATACAAACTATTTCTGACCAGATGGAATTGATAGGGGTAGCTCAATACGAAACTCAAAAGGCCAGAGTATTATTGGCAAACAAGCCTGAGCAAGCCAATCAATTGATTCATTTTTTGAATACTCATACCAGTGAGCAATGAGCATCTCTAGACATTCAGAATAGGACAGAGGCTATTTTGAGAGTCAAGAAGGTGCTGACTATGAGGAATTTTGTTCAAACTGTAGAAGGAAAATGTCAGGAAATGCAAACAGAGGTAGATTCCTTCAGACAGAAACTTGCAGTATTACAGAGCAAAGGTTTACCCAACCTATTCACTAGCAATGGGAGGCTGTTAAAGTAGGAACAATATGCTCACAGGCTAAATACCTATGTGACCAATCACATTACAGTATCATTAAGCAGCTCAGAAGAGACAGTGCCTCCCTCTGGACAAAGTTTATATGATAAACTGGAAAGTTTGTTTTTTATTGAGCATGAGATAACACATCTCTTTGAATTCCAGCCAAATTATTACAGGTATACTGAAGCGGATTAGACATTGATTAAACTAAAAAAGCATCAATTACCAATAGATCAATAGTGGCAGAGCATGCTGGAGGTCTTACCAAGGTAGTTTGATTCTCCTTTTTGTAAATTGTCTGCATTACAGGTAAATGGTAATATAAGGGTCTCCTATCAGAAAATCAAATCGACCAAGGATGGAATTCACGCTAAAAAGGTGAAACAAACTCAGGCACATGTGACAAGTGACAGCACATTAGGAACACAAATCAGGGACGCAGCCATCGACAGACTGTTAGAGCCAAAAAGTCAGCAATAACGGGACACCTAAAGCAGCCAGTACAACATAGTTATTTCCTCATTTATTGCTATGCGGTTTTTCACATCAGTTATTGCCCCTGCCAAAGTAGATGGATAAATTTATTTCTTGATATTTTCCTACGGGATATTTTGTAAACTTCTTATAAATACTTTCTGAAGAGATGTATTATTGTTGGCTGATGAATATCATTCTGGACTTGCTCTGTAAAATTTTGAGAACTCTTCTGAAATAAAATTGCTGGAATGCTGTGTTGGTGAATTTGCTGGTTGTGGAATCGATGGCAGAAGGATATATTGCAGAATTCTTGTGTTAATACATGGATCAATAAGTTTTTTTTACTCTTGTGTCACTGTATTTGTGTTTTATTTATTATATGAATATCATGTTCTAAGTTACAGGAAAAAAGGATAACCCAGAATTTACTTTGCTGTACTCTGTGTTCAATTCCTGTAATTTTTTATGTTTTCCACAGGACTAGCATAGGCAAGAATTCTTGACTGCTCTTGTCTCCCTGGTTCTTCCACTCTAAATATCATCAAGGAATTCTTAATTGCTCCCTGATAATGTTTACACAATTTCCCTCTGTTAACATAATGAAAGATTCTTGATTGCCTTTCATTCCTTCTATCATTTCATCCTATTTCAGCTTGAATGTTGTTCTGTGTTTAATTATCTTGCTCTGCAATTTTCCTATTGCCAAAGAAACCATGCCCAGAGGTTTATTTCCATTAGACTCCATCAACCCAATGGTCTGAACTTCTCTCATGTTACTGCCTTGTTCTACTGAATGTCATTTTCCAAACACCAAACAAAACTTGGGCTTCATAACTAGCCTAACATATAATCAAACAAATCTAAATCACAAAGAGAGAGCCCTCTCTGGTTGCAGATTAGGTAGGATCTGCATCTAAAAGATTGGTTAGTGGTTACCTCGGCCGTATTCCCTTCTGGAGCCAGGGAACAACCTGAGTGATAACATTATTGGTGACTCCACTGGGGACCTGAATCAAAGGTGAGCAGTCTCATAATCAAAGAAAACTACCAAAAACAGATTTAGAAGCTGGCTCCAAAAAAGAAAACTCATTACACCAGATCAAATCCAGATCCTAGTCCTCCAACTATTTTTGAAAATCCTAACCTGATCCCTAAAACCCTTAGGAGACAAGAAAGTCTAGAATCTGCTGATTTAGACCTTGATATACTTCAACAAAACCTTACAAAATCTGAGCTTACCCCTGGGAAAGCAGCAGCCCTTTCTCTCAATACTACAACCTCTCCAAGCTCTTCATCCACACCTCAAAGTATCCTCTCCACTCCCCCATCCACCACTCTTACTTCCACTCCTGTCCCCCCTGTT
This sequence comes from Pinus taeda, assembly GCA_000404065.3. Taxonomy (NCBI): domain Eukaryota; kingdom Viridiplantae; phylum Streptophyta; class Pinopsida; order Pinales; family Pinaceae; genus Pinus; species Pinus taeda. The sequence continues at coordinate 17,140 of APFE031726549.1, read as the reverse complement.
CCAGCTGTCTTATTCCTTCCTGCTGTCCCATTTATCCCTGTAAATATGGAAAACCGTTATGCTCCTTTGCAGTTGCCTACCAATCCAGGGGCTATGCCTCAAGACTACCAAAGCAAAATCACCTACTTTGATGGTACTAGCTCCTATACAACTCAACAACACACCAAGAAAATGCAAGATTATTTTGAGAACTATGAAATTGATGATGATGATGTGAGAATGAAAATCTTTGTCCAAAGTCTAACTTGTGATGTGAGGACCTGGTTTAGAGCACTTGCTGCAAATTCTATAGCAAATCCAGAGGCCCTTTATCAATCCTTCTTAAACAGATGGGAAAAGAAGAAAGACCCTTTACACATTTTAACTGAATATGACAACTTGAAAAGGGGCCCACAAGAAACCGTTCAAGACTATTGTGCCAGGTTCAATAATGTCTATAGTGCCATTCTTCAGAACCTTAGACCTCCTCCTGACCTTGCCTTGATCCAATTCCCTGATGGATTTGATTCTGACATGGCATATCAGCTGAGGGAAAGAGCCCCATTAAGCTTAGCAGACATGCAGAATATAGCTGTTAGTGTAGAGGAAAACTTGATTGCTAAACGAAACCGGGCTAGAACTGAAAGAAGAATAACTTTCAAAGAAGAGCCTTCTGCATTTGAGAAAAAACTAGATGCAATCATTAAAGGTATGGTCAGACTAGGAGATAGAGTGGAAACTATTGAAAGGAAATCATCCTGGGAAGGGAAACCAAGTAACACAACAAGAAGCCCAAACTTTAGAAAAAATCAAAACCATAATGCTGGAAGAACTGGCCCTGATCAGAACATCAGACCCCCATTTCAAGAGAATTATGCTGAAGCCTCAACCTCTAGTGAGCCTACAGAGGGCACCCAAATTAATCTAATGGGTTTAAATGGTGAGCAACAAATTTTTCTGACATGGGATGATCAAGAGGCTCATAATTTAAATAAATTTCAAACCAAGTCTGGAGAATCATTTGATTTCAAAGAGGGCTATGATGCAACAGTCTATGAGGTTCATAAGCAATACAAATTGAGAAGTAGAACAATAAATGTACTTGAACCTAGCAAATCGAAAGACACCAAACAACCCAAGAGAGCTAAGGATACTTCTCCCCTCACAGAACTCCCTGCTGAGGCAGACCTCAACCCAAAAGAGCCCATCATAGAGGACATTTCAGACTTGGAACCATCAAACAATCAGCCATCTTTTTCCTCCTTTCCAAAAGAAAATCTAAATAGATCTGCTGTAGTAAATTCCAAAGTAGATGCAGTTCCTTACAACAGTCCTGATAAAGAAAAGAACATGGAAAACACAACAGAAAAGGAAAAGTCTGCTGTCCACAAGACAAGAATTCAAGTGGAAAAACCTTTCAACCTAGAAACAGAAATAGGTAAGATAAAAATAGCCATGCCACTGTCAGAATTGGCTAAACATGAGGTTTACAGGGAACAATTAATAGGTCACTTCAAATATCAGAGACTAGGGATGCAGTCAATGTCCTAGATGACCAACCAGAGCTGTTTTTTGGTCCTGAAGTCAATGGTAAAACAGTAGATGGAGGAGTGCCTCCATTCTATGTCAGCTTGAACATTCATGACAAAGTACTACATAATGCAATGTTTGACTCGGGAGCTTCCCATAACCTGATGCCTAAATCTATGATGGAAAAGCTAGACCTAGACATCACAAGGCCATATAGGGACTTGTTCTCATTTGATTCCATCCAGGTCAGGTGTCTAGGCCTAATTAAAGACCTTTGTGTATCTTTAGTGCAATATCCAACGAAAACAATCTTGAGGGATGTGGTGGTAGCTGATATCCCACCTAAATATGGCATGCTCTTATCCAGATCTTAGGGTGCAAAACTCCAAGGATCTTTGCAACTAGATATGTCATATGCCACCATTTCAGTCTTTGGCCACCCAAAGAGACTATACCGGGAAAAATTGATGAAATATGTGGTTAGCAGTCAAGAGAAACCCCAAAACTTCCCCATCTATTCTATACATTCCGATATGGACTCATTCATCTTATACAATGCTAAGATGTGTCCCAAAACTGAGACCAAACTCCTAGAAATAGCATAGACAACAAGCATAGATGAACAATCCAGTACCCAGGATCAAAAAATTGTTGATGTGATTGATGTAACAAGTGAACAAGACATATCATATCAGCTACAAAATTCAAATCTACTGCCCACTGAACAAGTCTCCAAAACTCCTGAGACTAGTGGTAATCAAGAAATCTTATGGTACTTAGAATTTGATGGATCAATGAACAAATTGGGAGCAGGGGCAGGGATCTGGATACACAACATGCAAAATGACCAGGCTCAAGGTCATGCATATAGGATAAATTTCAAATGCACAAACAATATGGCCAAATATGAAGCCCTTTTGCTGGGACTTAAACTGATTAGAAGTCTAGGGGTGACCAAGATTTCAATTCTAGGGGACTCAGATTTGATAATACAACAGATGAAGGGAAAGTTTGTTACAAATGATCCTAGGCTAAGAGCTTACAGGGGTGCAGCCATGGAAATACTGAACACCTTCTTGGAATCACAGCTCACCAAAATTCCAAGAAAACACAACCTACATGCACATAGTTTGGCAACCTTTGCCAGCACTTGCAAACTGCCATTTGAGCCCAATCATCACTTCATTGTTGAGATCAAACACAGACCTGTTGTCCCGGATAATGTGAAAAATTGGCAAGTATTTGAAAATGATACCCAAATCAATAATTTCCTCACTCTAAAAGAAGAATTCTCAAGTACAAACATAGACACAAGCAATATTGATGATCAACAACAAATTGACAAAATGGAGAAAAATATATCAAATGAATCAGCAAATTTAATTTTGCATCCAACAACTTTTAATGACAAAAATCTGCAAGAGCTAAAACAAATGGATTTTGATGAAATAACTGAGGGAGAATCCCAAGTAATTGAACTGGAGGATAATGTCCTGCCCACAGGCCTAACTCCTTTGGAGGATATATTTGATTCAAATGACATTCCAAGAAAGCCAAAAATGCAACCATTAAATGCAAAAATTAAAGACTGCAACACAGGAACCACAAAAAATCCCAAAATGGTAAAACTCTCTAAAACATTGCCTCCTGACCAAAAACTCAAATACATTAAATTGTTTACAGAGTTCCAAGATGTCTTTTCATGGAGCTATGAGGACCTCAAATCCTATGACACTTCTGTTATCCAACATACAATACCCTTGAAAGAAAATCAAAAACCTTTTAAACAAAAGCTGAGAAGGATTAATCCAATCCTCCGTCCCCTTATTGAAAAGGAAGTCAAAAGAATGTATCAAGTTGGAATAATTGCACCTATTAGGTTTTTTGAATGGATTTCAAATCTAGTGCCCACTAGGAAGAAAACCGGAGAGATAAGGCTCTGTGTTGACCTGAGAAATTTGAATAAAGTCTCTCTCAAAGACCACTACCCCTTACCCAAGATGGATCACATTTTACAAAGGGTAGTGGGTGCTTTAAGGATCTCATTGTTAGATGGATTCTCAGGATTCAATCAGATCTTAGTTCACCCAGATGACCAAGATAAAACTGCCTTTACAACACCCTGGGGAACCTTTAAATATGTGAAGATGCCTTTTGGACTCAAAAATGCAGGGGCCACATTTCAGAGAGCAATGGAAATAACCTTTGCTAAAGAGATCCATGATTTTTTAGTCATATACCTTGATGATCTCACTGCTTTTTCAAAATCAGACCAAGAACACCTAGATCATTTGAGGCAAGTGTTCCTAATTTGCAGAAAGTATGGCATATCATTGAACCCAAAGAAATCATTGTTTGGCCTGGAAGAAGGCAAACTCCTAGGTCACATAATTTCTAAAGATGGAATAAGAATTGATCCAGACAGAATACAAGCTATTCTCCAAGTCCCTCACCCAAGAAACATCAAGGAATTACAAGCCGTTCTAGGGAAGATCAATTTCCTAAGAAGATTCATTACCAATTTGGCCGAGCTAATTAGACTGTTGAATAATATGCTGAAGAAAGATTCTAAAGTCAAATGGACAATAGAAGCTAAACAAGCCTTTGAGGAAATCAAAATAGCTTTAACAAGAACACCTGTTCTCACAAGCCCCAAGTTTGATAGAGATTTCATAATCTTTTCCTTTGCATCTGAGCATACTATTGCTGCTGTCCTATTAGAAAAAGATGACCTAGGATGTGAGAAGCCCATTGCTTTCTTCAGCAAAGCACTTAGAGATGCTCCACTCAAATACCAAATCATGGAGAAGCAAGCCTATGCTCTTGTAAAGGCCATCAAGGATTTCAGAGTTTATATCTTGTACTCTCATGTGATTGCCTATGTTCCAAATGTGGTGGTCAAAGATATTCTAACTCAAGAGGGAATTGAAGGTAAAAGGGGCAAATGGATAGCCAACATTTTAGAGTATGACATTGAAATTAAGCCAACAAAACTCATAAAGGGACAAGGGTTAGCTAAATTAATGACCGAAACCAACTTTCAAGCCCTTGACATCAATGAACTGGATATCGAACAGGAGATGGCGACTCCACAGATCAATCAAGCCTTTTTAAAATCACCTTGGTATACTGACATATGTTTTGTATTGTTAAACCTTCAAGCTCCTCCAGGGTTATCCAGGACTAAAAAACAGTTCTTGAAAATGAAAGCTTCAAAGTTTTGTATTATAGACAATGTTTTATTTTGGAAGAATCATGAAGGTAATTTGCTGAATTGCCTAATTCAGGATGAAACTGACAAAATACTCAAGGAATTTCATGCAGGGGACTGTGGAGGACACTTATATTGGAAATCTACAACTGATAAAATTCTAAGAGCTGGGTTTTATTGGCCCTCCCTTTTTGCTGATGTGAGAAAATTTGTAGTTTCTTGCCATAAATGCCAGATCTTTGAAGGCAAAAGAAAGCTGTTGCCCTTACCTCTCAAACCCATTTCAACTGAAAGGCCTTTTCAACAATGGGGTTTAGATTTCATTGGAGAAATTCATCCCTCCTCTTCTGGACAACACAAGTGGATTTTGACTGCCACAGACTACTTTACCAAATGGATAGAAGCTATCCCTTGTAGGCAAGCCAATGACTCAATCATCATGCAATTCTTAGAAACCAATATCCTATCTAGATTTGGCTGTCCAGAGAAGATTATTACAAACAATGCTGCTGCCTTTAAGTCCAAAAGAATGATCAATTTTTGCCACAAGTACCACATTACCTTAGGCCATTCCACAGCCTACTACCCTCAAGGTAATGGTCTGGTAGAATCATCCAATAAAAGCTTGATCAACATCATCAAAAAAGTCTTAGAGGAGAACAAAAAGAATTGGCATAAAAAACTGGTAAATGCACTCTGGGCAGACGATTGACCACCAAAAGATCTATTGGAACCAACCCATATGAATTGGTTTATGGCATGGAGGCTGTGTTCCCCTCATCCTTGGGAATCCCTGTGATCAAATTGTTGCAAGAGTTACAAGCAGAACCCAATGACATCCAAAGGAGAATCAATCAAAATATTCACTTGCAACAAACTAGAGAGGAAGTATATCAGAGAACTCAGGTTCTGCAAGATAGACTCAAGAAGATTTTTGAAAAAAGAACAAAAGCTGAGGATTTCTTCGTAGGAGACAAAGTGCTGAAGTGGGATTCTAGAAGGGAAGACAAAGGAAAACATGGCAAATTTGATTTCCTGTGGAAAGGCCCTTTTTTCATTCAGGTTGTACAAGGAAACAACAACTATTTTTTGAAGAGTTTGGATGGCACAGAAGCTCAGGAAGGGCCAGTCAATGGGCGAATGCTCAAGCATTATTTTGATCCTCCTTATTAACAGAACAAGAATGTATTTTGTACATAATTTTTTTTTATTTTAGCAGTTTATCTCAGCAATAAGATAGGAAATAAGATGCAACAAATTTTGAGGAAAAAGCGAACAGTTATACCACCCTTGGTATATGTTTTGAGTTTACCAGAAATAATCAAGAAAGAACTTGGGAAACATAGAGATGATGGCAAAAAACTCTGACCAACCATCAAAGACAGAGTTGCAATTCGGTTCAGATCAGCTTATGAGAAATGCATCCATGCCAAAAAGTTTCAGTTGGTTAGCTTACAACAAAAGGAAGCTTTAAATCACAGCAAGAATTGAGAATGAGGCCATTTGACCTGCTGTTCTTGGCTTTTCACCTGGAAAAGCCATCCCCAAGTGGAGCCATTGTTAGGTTCCTATACCAATAGGTGTCATTTTTCATGATTGACTGTGGAAGTACCAAATATGATCATCCTTTCCATGCTGCAAAGGTTCCATATTATCAATAAATTAAAAATTCAAGAAAAAGAGAAAGGAAAGGAATCCCAAAGAAAGACCAGGGAAGTGGCTTGTTAAAATGCTACTACTGTACTACATGTTGTATAGCAAGTTCAGAAAGTGCAATCACTGACTTTCTCACAATTGATGAATAGCCAGACAGTTTAACCCTGGCTAGATCATGTTTAAATTTCTTGTTTTAGAATAGAGAATAAGATCTGCTCAAATAGTTCAAGCTTGGCAGAACACTCGATGAGATAGAGAATTAAAGGGCCCAACTACTCAATCTGAGCCCTTGGTAGAGATAAGGATAGATTTAGATAGGAGGGCAGCCAAAAGAAAAGAGGAAAAGCAGGGTTTGCTAGTTCAAATGCACCCAATCAAGGGAAGAAAAAATGTTAGATGTATTAGGCTGGGTAGGCAGATAATTCTAATGTTGCAGACGCAGGTTGATGTTCAGTTTTAAATGAATATCACAAACATCATGGCAAAGTGGCTACAGTTCAGTGGAGCATGACTGATTTCCCCTCTCATTTCCCCAAGAACCTTCACTAACATCCCCTAGGGACATTGGGATTTGCTCAATGGTCCTAATTCATTTCATTTTTTTTCTTCAGAATTACTAAGTGAAATGTTGTGTTTACTTGGTCAAAACAAGCCACATTTCTTGTGTAAACATAATCATCCCTTTTCCTTTCATTTCCCTAAAAAATCTAAGTGTTGCCTTATAAACTTAGCATTTCCCTATCATTTGTCATATTAACACCCTAACTTTATTATATAACTCCTATATAAAGTTTCCCTACCCCTACTATATATAAAAAACAAAAAACCCAAAAAACATTATACATATCCCACCCTAGCCTAATATGGCTATATTTTAAATTTCTTGGGAGTCATTGGTCCACTTGGGCCTAATGACAACCCACCACGTGTTCCGCCGGTATTTGTTAGATCATTGGTCAAACAAATAACCACAATTCGCCGCGAAAGAGCAGTGGGATTTAATTAACATTCGGTTAATTAAATAACCTTACCCCTATAACCAAAGTTTCAACCCCTGCAATACATACAAAAACATTAAAATAATACGCGGGCCCCTGTTCATAAACTGCCGCCAACTCACAGTCCCGTTGCCCATTGGATCGCGCCCTCAAGATCTAACGGCCCTCATCAATATCGGAGTCGCCCCGATGTCCGGACGTTAGTACCTGATGGACAGCGGTATTCCTGCCGTACCCAGGGACACCTGTTGCATTCCTATTGCATCAGGCCCATTCTGACATAAACTGCCCCCGTACCAAAGGCGGTCCGATGAAAACCATAAACCGCCATTTGTCCCGCTGCCCGCGTGACCATCCCGTCAGCACCACGTCAGCGCCCATGCTACAGTGCATCCGCTGTGTCCGCCACATCATCCCTCCACATCAGCGACCACGTCACCTTCCGTACTCCACTACCGGACAAAATCTACGTCATGCTGACGTCATCCCCAAAAAGCGCCAAAACCCGAAAAAGTCCAAATTTTGTTAAAAACTCGTGAAAGCGATTGTTTTTGTTCATTTCTATTTTGTTGACTTGCGCAGCTTGTGCATGTGAATTACGTCCAATTCAACACCAACGTTCCATTCCGCCACCCAGGTGAACTCACTCTGCAAACCAGGCCCCCTTAGCTCAGTCTGCAACTGCATTTCGCACCCGACGTCCATAGAACAGGTATTTACCCGCAATTTACTCATAAACCCTGTTTTTCCAAGTTTTTCTATAAAAATTGCCCGGATAACCAGAAATCTACCCAAATCACAGTCCTGCCTCTGTACCTTTGCATTATAGTCACCACTATACCCATTTTTCAAAAGTAATCCTGTCAACTGTCGTTCCCTCTGCAAATTCGCCCATTGAGCTGAATTTAAGCTCATTTTCTCTGAATTCCACTCACAAATCCAACAAAGTCAGTCTATAACCCCAGATAAAACACAATGAGCTGATAAAAACAAGAATTTACCAAAGTTTCTTTCCTAGCCACCTATCTGTAACTTTCCTCTGCAAAAAGAATCCAAAATTGCCCACATATTGAGTTAAATTTGTCTAAACACCTGCAAAAGGAGCGCCATCTCCACTGCTTCATCCAGCTTCCTCACTGTACTCTGCAAAATTAGTCTTTTTTCCATGAATGGTACCCAGTGAGGTGATTACAAGATAAAACTCAGTTTGCAATTTCCTGACAAAAGCCTCAGAGCCAGAATTCTATTTTCTGTTGTTGCATAGACCTACATTCCAATCAAAACACAGAAAGTTGAAGCATGGAGGCTCCAGTGGTTCTGAACATTGCACCCTTGAATGCACCACATAAAGACTTGGAATGGTTACCTCTGGTAGACAGGGACTTCCAGATTAAGGATATGATGGGTCTCAAGTCTCACCTGCAAACCTTTTGTCAAATTAGAAATAGCCACAGAAGCAACACTGATGTCCTGAGAATTTGGGAATCCAATATGCCTATCTATTACCTCCCTTCAGTGAATGTGCTGCCTGATTTCATTCATTTATGCTGTGCAAACTTTGATCCCACACAAAGAGCAATCTTGACTCCATCTGGATCTGTACTGTTCTATATTACTGCTCAGTGCATAAATGAGATGTTGAATTTTGAGCCAACTCAGCCTCTGGTTCCTCTCACCATGAAACTCCTGCTTGATCAAGGTGCAAAGCTGCCTAGCTCAGAAATAACAAGACTAGGTCAGTTGTTTATGCTACTACAGTGCCAGCCTGATCATCCTCCTCATCATCAAGTCTCGTTCAATGAGACAGGGAAACTCCTAATAGATATGATATCCTACATTCTAGGATGCAAAACCAGTGAGTTTGTTGATGAAACTGTGTTTGTATTGATGTCCATATTCACTCTAGGACAGCCCCCTGCTGTCATGTATGACTATGCCACCTTCATAGCAAATAAAATCCATGAGCAGTTTATGATTTTGGAGAGAGAAAGAGTGTTCAAGTATACATCCTATATATATCATCTGTTGCTGTACTATCATCCTAATAGTTTCCAAGTTCCTCTTAAAAAACTAGACTCCAAAGGAGAGAGGAGATCTGTCATTTTCTGGACCTCAGTTTTCCATGAAGTTGACCTCTCACCTTATACATATTGTGAGTTCATTGACATGTTCATTTACCGAGCCACTTCCCTGTTGATGATGACTCCTCCTGGCAGGCTCACTACTGAAATGCAGAGAATTTTACATCTTTCAAGGGGCTATAGCATTGGTGACTGGTATTTTTACCAAAACCACACAATGATCAAGATTTATGGTTGTGAATTATCCCCCTACAAGCTGCCGAAATATGTCCCCATGAGACTTTGCCCTGGAATACTTCAGGCAATTTAGTTGTGCAGATTTGACTCACTTCCATGGTAAAAACAAAAAGGCACAGCTTAAGATAAGACATCATTTGGGACCTTTTGTCTTCAATAAGAGGGAAGAAGCCTGGAATGATGCAGACAAGATGCTAAGAGATGAACTTATGCTGAAACAAAGTTTTTATTGGGCACCATATGACCCTGAACATTTCATAAGCTTTAGAAGAGTCAAAAAAAGCTTTCAGGATATGTGCACCAACCAATCCTTCAAATTGAACAATATGCTAATCGACAAGAATGGGTAGAGGGCATACTAGTTGAAGATCTTACTGAAGAAGAAAGATTAGAAAAATAAATGAAAGACTTTGAGAAGAGAATTGACCTGGATTATTTTGAACAGGTCCCTTTTACACTGCCTCAACACATTGGAACGAACACATCATCTGCCACACCTTCACAACAACCTGCTCAAGAGACCACTCCACCTGCAGGAAAAGGCAAAGAAGTACAGCATTCGGAGCAGCAAAATACAATGGCAGATCAGCCATCTACAGTCCAGGAAAAGGGTCAAGAGCAGGGCCCTTCAACACAAGCAAAGGCAAAAGAGATCCCTGTGTTACAAACCCCTCATAATGAGGAAAGAAGCAAAAAAAGGGACAGACTAGAAGAGACACCCACAGGGGCATCTACAGATCAGCAAGGTGAGAAGAGGCAAAGGCTGAACCCCTACTCTGAAGAAGAGTTCATAGAGGAAACAACAGACAATCTTAGGGGTGAAGGAACATCTGAACAACAGATCCCTCCATTTTTGGAAACATCGACTAGCTCATTTCAGCAGCAGCAAGAGAGACAACCTGGTGTGGAGGTTACATCCAGCAAGCAACAGAGAAAGCAAGGCTCTGACATCAAGAGAGCATTCATGGAAATCAAGGCTAGAAATGAACCAGTGAGGTTTCAGCTATATAACCAATTGTTGAGAATGGCTCCCACCAATCAACAAAGGCTAATGGCAGCCTATGATATTCAAGCAGGGAAGATGACCCTTAGTCACTTCAGGCCCACCATACAGCAGCCACAGTCAGCTGCTGATTACATCAGGACCAATCTAGAAGTTCTTGCTAAAGACATCCACCCAATAGACCATATTGAGTTACACAAACAGGCTGGAGAAATGGTATACTCCACCTTGGCAGACAAAGCGTTAATGGCTCATAAACTGTAGAACTCATTATACAACACTTCTGCCCAATTGGAACTGGAAAAGGCCTCCTCATTAGCCAAGGATAATAGAATAAAATCCTTGGAAGAGATTATCATAGAATTGGGACATGATCCCAAGGATCCCAAAGGTGCACAAGCCTTAATAAGAAAGAAGGAGGAAGACATAGCAGCCCTGAGAAGACAATTTAAGCTGCCAGCTACAATACACCCTCAGACCACAGAGGTGGCACAACAAAAGGAAGAGGAGGATGTGGTCATTTTATTAATGAGGATGAATCAAAGATTGCTGGATACAGAGAAAGCTTTGGAAGCAGCACTACAAGGAAAACGGGAGAAGTTGGCCTCTCAGCCAGCTCAAACAACTCCAACTCTCACAGTTCCTCCTCCAACAGTCACCATAACAGCCCCTCCCACTGATCCAGCATCAACAGCAGGTAACTAGACTTCAGTCGCAGTACAAGATGCCAGCTTGAGCATGGAAGAGATGCTGAAAGAAATAAACGCTTTGGAAATCCAAATGGCAGAATTGAAAGAAACCAAGGAAAAGTTGGCCAAGATTGAGGTAAGTTATGACAAATAAAAATGACTGTAGCTGAGAAGACAATGGAAGTGAAGGCCTTAGAGAATAAAATAAAAGCCTTGGAAAAGGACCTCACTCTTCATAGAACTCTAACAGAAATCAAGACCATTTTGTGAGATAAGATTGGCCAATCTATTGCTGATCAATGGACAGCAATACAAACTATTTTTGACCAGATGGAATTGATAGGGGTAGCTCAATATGAAACTCAAAAGGCCAAAGTATTATTGGCAAACAAGCCTGAGCAATCCAATCAATTGATTCATATTTTGAATACTCATACCAGTGAGAAATGAGCATCTCTAGACATTCAGAACAGGACATAGACTATTTTGAGAGTCAAGAAGGTGCTGACTATGAGGAATTTTGTTCAAACTGTAGAAGGAAAATGTCAGGAAATGCAGACAGAGGTAGATGCCTTCAGACATAAACTTGCAGTATTACAGAGCAAAGGTTTACCCAGCCTATTCACTAGCAATGGGAGGCTGTTAAAGCAGGAACAATATGCTCACAGGCTAAATACCTATGTGACCAATCACATTACAACATCATCAAGCAGCTCAGAAGAGACATTGCCTCCCTCTGGACAAAGTTTATATGATAAACTGGAAAGTTTGTTTTTTATTGAGAATGAGATAGCACATCTCTTTGAATTCCAGCCAAATTATTACATGTATACTAAAGCTGACGAGACATTGATTAAACTAAAAAAGCATCAATTACCAACATATCAATGGTGGCAGAGCATGCTGGAGGTCTTACCAAGGTAGTTTGATTCTCCTTTTTGTAAATTTTCTGCATTACAGGTAAATGGTAATATAAGGGTCTCCTATCAGAAAATCAAATCGACCAAGGATGGAATTCGCGCTAAAAAGGCGAAACAAACTTAGGCACAGGTGGCAAGTGACAGCACATCAGGAACACAAATCAGGGAAGCAGCCATCGACCGACTGTTAGAGCCAAAAAGTCAGCAATAACAGGACACCTAAAGCAGCCAGTACAACATAGTTATTTCCTCATTTATTGCTACGCGGTTTTTCACATCAGTTATTGCCCTTGCCAAAGTAGATGGATAAATTTATTTCTTGATATTTTCCTATGGGATATTTTGTAAACTTCTTATAAATACTTTCTGAAGAGATGTATTATTTTTGGCTGATGAATATCATTCTGGACCTGCTATGTACAATTTTGAGAACTCTTCTGAAATAAAATTGCTGGAATGCTGTGTTGGTGAGTTTGTTGGTTGTGGAATCGATGGCAGAAGGATATATTGCAGAATTCTTGTGTTAATACATGGATCAATAAGTTTTCTTTACTCTTGTGTTACTGTATTTGTGTTTTATTTATCATATGAATATCATGTTCTAAGTTACAGGAAAAAAGGATAACCCAGAATTTACTTTGCTGTACTCTGTGTTCAATTCCTGTAATTTTTTATGTTTTCCACAGGACTAGCATAGGCAAGAATTCACTCAAATGTGTGATCAAGGAACTGAGGTAATATTTCGATCAAATGGATGTATTGTTCGTGAGCTTGATACAAGAAAAAGAGTGATCAATGGCATAAGGACTCCAAATAATTTATATGTACTTAAAGGAGGACAACAACAATGCTATCTAAGCAAGAATGATGAACACTGGCTATGGCACAGAAGATTGGGGCATCTAAGCTTCTCCCAGATAAGGAAAGCATGCAAATATGAGGCGGTTCGTGATCTCCCTAACATAAGAATTCCAGACAATACAATATGAAAATCATGTCAGTTTGGTAAACAAACCAGAACTAATTTCCCCAAGAAGGAAGGATCAGCTAGCAGGCCACTTGAACTTGTCCATACTGATATATGTGGTCCAACTAGGAAGAGGTCACCTCGAGGAGAAGAGTACTTCATATTGTTCATTGACGACTTTTCAAGGATGTGTTGGATAGGACTTATGAAGTATAAAGGTGAAGCTTTCGAAAAGTTCAAAGCATTCAAAGCCTTGGTTGAAAACGAATCAGATCGCAGAATCAAATGCCTCAAGTATGATCGAGGAGGAGTATTTACCTCAGATGAATTTTTCGATTTTTGTGAAGAACATGGAATAAGAAGGGAATTTTCTACTGCAAGGACTCCTCAGCAAAATGGAGGAGTGGAAAGGATGAACAGAACGGTTCAACAAATGGCTCATGCTATGCTTGATGAGTCTGGAACTCCCACAACCTTCTGGGGTGAAGCCGCATTTGCTGCAGTTACTATTCTCAACAAGACAAACGTCCGGGTAAACAACACTCAGACTCCTCATGAACTTTGGTATGGTAAGACTCCCACGTTAAATACTTCAAAATTTTTGGAAGCAAATGCTACATCAAAAGGACTGATGAAAACCTTGTCAAGTTTGAACCTAGAGCAGATGAAGCCATTCTCCTTGGTTACTCTCCCCAGAGCAAAGCATATAAGTGTTACAAACAAAGACTTGGAAAAATTGTTGAAAGTATTGATGTAGTGGTTGATGAAGAAGGAAACACTCCTAGGCAAGCAAAATTTGAAGATTTCGAAGATGATGAGGACTATCCTTCAACATCAAATCAGGTTCATGATGAAGAAGAAACCCATGAGGCACCAGAAGAACATATAAGGATAGAAGATATGTCCAGAAGAACCATCCAGAGACTCAAATTTGGGGATAGAAAGAGGCAGGTGTACAAACAAGAAGAAGTATTTTTGAAGCTTCAAGCTATCTAGCATTGCTCTCCTCCACTGAACCACAAATGTAAGAGAAGCATGTAAAGACGAATGTTGGGTCAAGGCCATGGATGAAGAACTTGAGCAGATTGAAAAAAATAACACTTGGGAGTTGGTCCCTGGACCAAAAGATAAAAATGTAATAGGGACAAAATGGATATTAAAAAATAAGCTAAATGAAAATGGAGAAGTCATTAGAAACAAGGCCAGACTTTTTTGTAAAGGGTATGCACAACAAGAAGGTATTGACTTTAAAGAAACTTTTGCACCAGTTGGTAGACTAGAGGCTATAAGAATGTTCCTTGCTCTCTCTAGCTTTCAAAAGTTCAAAGTATTTCAAATGGATGTGAAATCTGCCTTTTTAAATGGGGACTTAGAAGAAGAAGTGTATATTGAGCAACCAGATGGATTTATCCTTGGAAATGATCCAAAACTTGTATGCAGACTTAAGAAGGCACTCTATGGTCTTAAACAGGCTCCAAGGGCTTGGTACTATCGTTTGGACAAATACCTCCATCAACAAGGTTTCTCAAAAGGATCAGTAGATAGCAATCTATATATAAAATTTGATAATGATAAATTGATAATACTTGTTGTATATGTTGATGATATAATCTTTGGCAGCAATGAAGAAGTCATGAGTCAAAACTTTGCTTTGGTGATGCAAAAAGAATTTGAAATGTCCTTGCTTGGTGAGCTGACATATTTCCTTAGTTTACAAATCCAACAAAATAGAGACAGTATATTTTTATCACAAACCAAGTACCTAAAATAGATCTTGAAGAAATATGGCATGGAAGATTCGAAACTGGTATGTACCCCTATGGTAACAGGATGCAGTCTCAGCGCTAATGATGAATCAGCAGCAGTACATCAACCAACCTATAGATCCATGATTGGTAGTCTACTCTATCTGACAAGTACTCGGCCAGACATCATGCATGCAGTGGGAATAGTTGGAAGATTTCAGGCAAATCCAAAGGAAGCACACCTTCAGGCAGTTAAGAGGATTTTCAAATATCTTCAAGGGACACAAAACTATGGCTTATGGTATCCTAGAGATGCAGATCTCACACTTCATGCATATACAGACGCAGATTGAGCAGGAAGTGTGGATGACAGAAAAAGCACTAGTGGGGGTGCATTCTTTATGGGTTCCACATTAGTATCTTGGTTCAGTAAGAAACAAATTTCAATTGCTTTATCTACAGCTAAAGCAGAATATGTGGCTGCTGCATCTTGCTGCACACAACTCCTTTGGATGATGCAAACTTTGCAAGATTTTCAAATCAATTGTACTCCACCTATCTCCATCTTCTGTGATAATACAAGTGCAATCAGTATTTCAAAGAATCCTGTCGTGCATTCAAAGACTAAACACATACCTATCAAGTATCATTTTCTCCGAGAACAAGTGCTTGAACAAAAGGTGAAATTGGAGTATGTTCCCTCTAAGGAACAAGTTGCTGATATACTCACCAAACCACTGCCCAGGGAGACATTTGAGTACCTCAGACAGAAGCTGTGGGTAGTTGATGCATCATCTTGCTGTTGAATCTTGTCTGTTTTAGAGAAAAGTGGTTGTACGCGAGTTTCATTAGGTTGATACGCGTACATACACCGGTTTATGTGGATACAGTCACGTATATATCGGTTGAAGAAAATCAGTGGGCCAGGCTCTGGGTAAAAAGAGTCTGATATGGGTCTGTCAGAGACCATCTGGCATAGGTTCAGGGGGAGCATATATATTCTTCTAATGATGCATTGTTGGCATTATCTTAGAATAACTTGATTCAAAGTTGTGTTGGTTTCAGGTGCAGAGGGAGAACATGGTTGCTGGTATGAATGATGATTGACAGATGATGCAAACTGATAACTATCATATTTCATCTCTATGTCTTGTATTTCTTATCTTATCAAGGTCATGTAACGACCTATCTTGGTTTCCCCATTATGCCTGGGGTGGATGATGTAATGTTCTTGTTTTATCATGTATCCCCACTTGTTTGGGTGGAAGAGTCAATATTGGTATATTCCCACTTGGTTGGAAGATGGATGTATGTATGAGTCTATAGTGATAGGAATGTCATTTATGATGTATAAAGTCATGTTTCTTTTGAAGAACATCTTCTTGCAGACCTTGCCTACAGTTAGGGGGAGCTTGGACAACACAACAGAACGAAGAATTTAGCATGTACTCAGGGGGAGCATACCCCTTTGCTCTTGATGTTAAAGGGGGAGGATTATTTTGAGTGACTTGGGGTTGCCATCAAGTCCAAAGGGGGATATTGTTGGCATTATGACATAGGTTTGGCTCTATGGCACAGGTGTTGTCCTTGATGGCAACTCACTCAAATAGCAGGTCACAGTTCAGGCTCTCAGAATGAAAGAAAATGAGGTATACGCAGGTTCCTTGTAACAAAGACGCGTATACACGCGGGATTTCTAATCAAAAGGCGCGTATACGTATGCACGCACTTTCATGCAAAGAAAAGCGCGTACATGTGGGAAAACGTATGGTTGGTACATGGTATTTAGTCCGACATATTTGAACCTATGGTTTTGGTCCTTGGTATTGCATCCAAAGTGTTGAACCCAGGTATTGGGTCCCTAGTATTGGTTCTATAATGGTTTTGGACCATGGTTTGAGTAAGGCCTAAGGCTATAAAAGGGAAAGGAAATCATTTGGAAAGTGTATCGACTCAAGTGTTGAATATCTTATGAGGAGCAAGATCTGGAATACTGGTGATTAGCTTATGGTGCATATCTGGATCTGAATCAAGGAGGAACCTGACCGTTACAAGATGGATAAGTCCTATTGAAGGGTCAAATCTCAAGACTTGAATTGTAGTATCTTTGTGTGATTCTGATCT
>APFE031726538.1:33250-52071 GCA_000404065.3 Pinus taeda | reverse complement strand
ATAGCCCGAATGACATATTAAACTGAAACGTTTTTAATTTTTAATAAATCAATTAATTTATATAACGATTTGGAGTCTATGCAAAATAACATCTAGTTTTTTATTTAACTAGTTAGCGTTGACTTATTTGAAATGCCCTGAATTTTTATTAAATAAACTTATTGTTTATAACCATTTATAATTATATGATGTTTATCAAAGCTAACATATGGCTTTATTTAACGTATTCATTTGGAGTTTGGATTTGACTTTTTCGTACCCTGTTTTTAACCACGATTTTGTATCAGAATAGATTATTTGGATTAAACATAAGGATAGTATAACTAAGGTAACTGTGTAAACCCCTTATATACTTCAGCAACATGTCTTGTGATTGCAAATCTATACGTAATATTAGAGACCACCTTCTAAATTCTTGGGTGTAGTCTTGCACATTTTGACCTTTAAGTTGTCTAAAGTTCTGCCAATTCATGATGGCTTTCTACATATATGCTAGAGGGTAAAACTGTCTTTTAATTGTAGCAATGAAATCAGACCAAGAAATTGAGATCTTACCATGTTTTTTTATCTCCTCTTATGTCCTGGATTCCCACCATATTAGTGTTGCACCCTCGAGTCTCAAGGAAGCTAGCTAAATCTTTATGTCATCATATTAAAGGTTTCTAATTATGCAATAGACCTCCAACTGATGAAGCCAATTGTTAAGCTTCTATGCATTCACTTCACCATTATACATATGCAGTTCAAATTTAACATCAAGTTTTAACAGAGGTGTTTTACTAGTTCCTTTTGAGGTATGTTGATGAGTATGAGTAAGGGTTGTATTAGTGGAAGAGGGTGAAGATGCCTGTGAAGATGAAGGTGAAGATGATGATGGAGAGGGTGGAGGTTTACCTCCATTTCCATTACCTCGTCCTCCTCCTAAAGAACATTATCCTTTTTGAGGCTTGGAGATTTCAACTTGCACTCTTGTATTCCTCCCTTCATAGAGCACGTTCACCATCTCTATCATGTCAAAGAAAGTCTTCCTAAAGACCTTCTCATCCTCTGACATATTCTTAGGCTCTCCCTCATGTGACATGCTTACTGGAGCCTCAAGTGCAACTTGAGGTAGAACTGGTGGTGGAGATTGTCATCTTGCACTCCTTCTCCTTGACCCATCTTTAGACTTTCAACCAGCGTCCCTTCTCCTCTCTTGAGCTTCAACCTTGTAAGCATCACATTCACTTGCAAACAGTTAAATCCTTCTTGCACAAAGAAAACCAATATCTATGATGCCAAACTTTATCTGAATGGGAAAATTAGTTTTGTTTTACTAAATTTCTTTTTAGAAAATGTTAAAAGTAATTAAAGATTCATGAGGTTAATTGCAAGTTTAAACATGTGTTTTCGAGTGTTTTTATGTAAATTTTATGTACAAATTAACATAAACAAATGACTGAACAACAGCATATAACAGACATGAACATCACTAAAACAGTATCACAATAGCACATGATGAAGGAGTTCACCTCGCCTCAGCTACATCTCCTTGGTCCAGCTTCCAATAGCTTGACCCTCTCTATTATGCTCAAAAGTGTGAATACATTAGTTTACAATGCTAAGATACCTCTGAAACTTGTTCCAATGGCTCCAAAATGCCTAAAAATGCATGTCTAGCCTCTTATTGCTCCTAATTTGGTCAAAAACTAAAAAAGTTATGGCTTCCCCAAGTATTTTTGCTGATCATACTACAATTTCCCCAAAATCCGGCACCATCCTACAATTTCACCTGAATTTCCGCTAACCGGATGCCATTTCCATGGATTTCAAGGTGTATTTGTCAGATGTATTAAATTTCATATAGCATCTAAAATCTGAAATTTATGGACATGTGGGGGGGTCACGTGCCTGGGGCTAAGACCAATGGCCCACCCTCGTCGATTGGGCCCCCGTTCCACTCTGGTGGTGGTCCCATGGGTGGCGTATGCCCAAGGGCTGGCCCCGTGGCTAGCCCTTTCCTCTGAATGGAACAGACTTCGACTTTAAATATATGCCAAATGCTATAGTTGTTAAGAATTATTAGTGTCGCGCGTTGGTAGGAGGTTTGGACTTGTATTTAAAGGTTGCGGGTTTGAACCCCACCGCTATTGCTCAGACCTTCAATGAATTTTTGGTGGCCCCCTGGCTACCACATGGGGGCCGGATGGGCAACATGACATCCTGTGGTTGGCCACCAACCATCTAATAAAAAACAACCAAATGCACCCAATGACAAATTGCCACTTGGAATAATATGATTCACCGAAGGAGCCCGTTCACCAGTCAAGCCTACCACATAAACATGTAGAGTCATTGCCACGTCAGCAGTATGGACTACTAATTGTGTTGTCACATTTTTCAAAAATTCCCCTGTTTGGGAAAGCGAAGAAAACATGTTTCTAGGAGCATACGTTGTCTGTTTCATGCGAAACGAGTTGCACTAGATTTAGGATGATGAGCACTACGCGGTAGTTTAGGTTCCACACTGATTTGACAACTTTGAATTTTGAGCTATTTGTTCAGCACCTGATCATCCAAGTCAATATTTCAAAAGCGATGATGATGAAAATGCTTATGTAGATGATGATTCAATGATGGAGATGTTTCCAGCAAATATTATAGCGAGGCATAGGAGCAAACCTTTTCGTATCAATCCAAGATGTTCTAGTTATACAAGGGGTAGAGAAGAATATATCACGAGAAGAAGTTCTATCAGTGCTCTCATTTCAAGTGAATGTTGTCAAAGGATTGCTTGAACTATATGGATTTCAAGTTTGCATTGGAGAAAATGAAGAGATATTTATCAATGAATAAAAACATGCAGAATTCATATTTAGTGGGGTAGATGCAATCTACATTGTGAGGTTATGATTATCATATTGGGTCTTTATTTATCCATAGAAATTATTTCAAAATGTTTCATCCAATGGGTAATTTTCATCTATGAAGAATGCAAGAAAATTTGGAAAAGGATCCCACATTTTATTCAGAAGTACGTCATAAACGATAATTTGGGCTATTATCAAATACTGCAATGTCATGGATGAAAGACTTCTTTTCAAAGCATGGAGAGTGTATGAAAATAGATAGATAATCCATTTTCTAGATAATTTCTCAAGACGAGAAATCTACAACTTATACAAAGAATATGCAGAAGGTGTTGAAGGAAATGGTCGATTTATTACATATCGAAATTTTCTGAAGGTATGGAAGAAAGAATTCAACAATTTATGTATTCCTAAGAAAACAGTGATGGGGGTTTGCACTACATGTGCTTCTCTTAAATCAAAAAGGGAGAAATGTGAAGGGGCAGAAAGAGGTAAGCATTCATAACATTAATTTTTCAAA
Source organism: Pinus taeda (assembly GCA_000404065.3). Classification (NCBI taxonomy): domain Eukaryota; kingdom Viridiplantae; phylum Streptophyta; class Pinopsida; order Pinales; family Pinaceae; genus Pinus; species Pinus taeda. The sequence goes on along the minus strand of APFE031726538.1, from coordinate 48,702 downwards.
CTGTATAGTCATCTACTATGAAAATGTATTTATTAATGACCTTCTTTTATGTTGTGTAGATTCCATTGTCAAAGCACTTCAAGAGCGTCACAAACAACAAACAAGTGAAAGGAAAAAGCTGTACGATCATCAAAATAAGTGTTATGATAATCCCAATAAATATTTGGGTTTGATAATTGATGGTATGGACCAGAAGAAAACACTTCTACCACATTTTATTCACACAACCAAAAATTTACACGAGGAAAATTTTATTCAGTATCACTCAGTCGGTTGTATGGTATTCAGTGGGAAAATGTTGCCAAGGGTATACTTCACAGCTCCAAATATTCATAATGATGCAAATATGACAATAACCATAATTCATGATGTGCTTTCTCATTGGTATCATAATCTTCCTGAAGTTTTGCATCTATAATTGGACAACACTTGTCATGAAAACAAAAATCAGATTGTTTTTGGATATCTAAACATGCTTGTTGAATTGAAAATTTTTCAGAAGGTAAAGGTTGTTTCCTTCTTGTTGGGCACACTCATGACCATATTGATTAGACGTTCAGGTGCTTTTTCAATCACATTGAGGAGGAAGGATGTTGGGAGCTTGCCATCATTAATTGAATGTATTAAGAAATCATACATGCCAGAGCCTATTTTTGATGTGTTTGAAGAAAATGTTGACATGTGAAGGGTTATTCTGGGATCACATGGTTAGGAGAAATGCATTGAACAACTTAATGACATTATCTTCCAACATCAATTACATATCAAGAAAATTGATGGGAAAACACTAGTATGGGGCAAGAAGTATTCAACTACTGCAAAATGGGCGTCATCATCAGGTTTGGAATTTTTAAAGTCCCTTCCGAATCATCCAATATTTGCGTCAAATATATTGTTATTACAATTAGTTGTTGAAGTTCATAATGCATGCAGGTAGAATAGAGATATAAATTATTATGATTGCCTAGAATGAATTAAAAAATGTATTAGATATACATATGAGTACTTTGGTATTGTTAATTCAATTTGGTGGCAGTATTTTTTCAATAATCAAAGTGATATCATTTCAAGAACAAAAAATGAAGATATACCTTTGAAAACTATATTATTTGGCCACAAAATATGTCAAATGAACATGAGGAAAGAAACATTGTTGAACAACAATAATCTCAAGGTATTATTAATTCTATACAAGTAGAGGAAAGAGAAATGTATATTGGTTCCATAATATCTCATGCACAACGTGAAGCCGTGGAAGACCTTTACAGGGGTTCAATATGGGATATTAAGGATGGTGGCATGATCACAGTGCTAGCAGATGGAGATGACAATGGCTATCCATTCTAGGTTTCTAAGGTTATAAAGGTCATTACAGGAAAAACGAAGATGTTACATGGTGGAAATCCTGAGGAGCGACACATAGCAACGACCGTTTAACTCTTGTCGTTTTTTGAATTAAACAGTGGCAGGGTTTTGGTGTGAGGTTTTAATGAGATTTATGTTTTTAGCTTGCCCTTTGTACTGACCTTGGGTTTGCAAACACTGACTATCACACCTGCCAAGGGTATTTGGAATTCATTCTTGCATTTGGTATGGTTTGGTTCGGCTCTATGGATGCATTGTGCCTTCGCTTGGTTCTTGTGATGGTTGGTAAGCATTGTGCCTTTCTTGTCCCGTATGGTGGTTTGTTAATGTTGTGCCTTGCTTGGTTCCATGTGGTGGTTTGCTAACGTTGTGCCTTTGCTTTCTCCTTGTGGTGGTTTACGTTGCTGGTTCTTGGAGGTTTTCAGGTCAATTTTCCACCTGCAAGTTGTTTCATCTCTTCCACCCATCTCATGCTTTGTCTCTACTCTATTTGTGATGATTGTTTTCTTGATGTTAGGTCTGGTGATGATTTGGCTCTATGTCACCACAGGTTCTTTCCTTGCTACTGCGGTGGACGGCTCAGCGATATCGATTTCAAGTAATTACTTGTTCCAATTTCCTTTCCTCCTTTCATTTTTAAGTCTCTAACCCTTTGGCTCCTTGGTGAGCAGGAAAATCTCTCCTATGGCATTCCTGTTGGTAGAAACCCTCTAGCGAGCATCTCGGTTCTCATCCTCTGGTGCGGACTCAGGCCTTCTCCAGGTAAATTCTCGCTCCCTTCTTGGTCTATCTCCTCACTGTATTGTTGGTCTCATTGGCCCTACTTAACTGCTGCCCTATTTTTGTGGTGGTGTGTAGGTCGTTCTAGGGGAAAGCTGCTCCACAGCCTCATCCTTGGGAGTTTTCGCAAGCTTGGGGAAAATCTGGGTAGGGTCTTTTTGTGGCTGTATCTTTCCTTTGCTTGCTTTGTCTTTAGTTGGGTATAACCCTTGGGGTTGCGCTTCCTCCTTGTATTTGTGTAGTTTTAGGGGTTTTCATGCCCTCGTTGTTTGACTAGTATTTGTGTAGTTTTGAGGGGTTTTCATGCCCTCGTTGTTTGACTAGTCTAGGCCTGTGAATTGTAGTCTTCGGTTTTCATGGGTTTTGGAACCCTCAATGGTTTTTGGGTTATATAAGTTGTACAATGAATTTTTAAATTGGAAATGAAATGAATGTACAGGTATGCTTGAATGCCGAATATGAAAGTACCTGGTTTTTTTGTTGAGGAAAGAAAAATAAATGTATTGTCTATGTTGGCTTTGCCTTTGTCTAGTTCCTGGTCTGAGATGCCTTCTATCACAAGATTTTTGTTGATGTCATTCGGCTTCTAAATGAGTTATTTCATTGTTTTTCTTTCAACACAATGTCTGAAACATTAATGCACAGGAAAATAAAATTGTCTTGCTTCCTTAATGACATGTTCTAGATTCATTTTCTTTTATAGATATTCAAGACAATTGCAAAATTACGAATCCTAAGTCCTCTCTTCTCTCTGGATGGTAGCCCCTCCATGAGGTTCTGGTTTTTCTTTTTCAATGCATCACTAGTAGTTTCTTACAATTGAGGAATTGTTCCTCGATTACCTTTCAGTTATCTAAAAGTTTCTTTAAACATGCTCTTAACTAATCCTATCTTTACTTACTTGCCTAATTTTTAAATAACAATGGATGTGTCAGCCTTACTTTAAATTTAAAAAAAAAAAACAGAATTCAAAATGTTTTTCTTTCTTTTAAGCAAAAATTAAAAAAAAAAAAACATTTCCCAGTTGTCATCTTTTTAGTCGGATGCTCCTGCATCAGGCACCCAGGGTAAATTAAACTCATGGCTCATTTCCATGAGCTCTTTAATAGAGTACCCAACGCTTTGAATATGGCCAACATCTAACCAAGAACTATCTTCAATAGGATGGCCCTTCCACTTGACTAGGTACCGCAAATATTCTTTCCTTCGAGTCCGTCTGGCCACTTGAGTGTCTAGGATTTGTTTGATCTATAAAGGATTTGTTGGGGGCATATATTTAATCCATGAGTCATTCTCATTCTGGGTGTCCTATGTTTGTCTCTCCGAACTGTCTTCTTCATTTGCCGCAATTTATGGGTACAGATCTGCCACATTAAAAATGGGTGAGATTCCTATACCTAGGGGTAACTGCAATTCATAAACGTTCATAGAAAACTTTCGAAGAATCCTACAAGGCCCAATATTCTTCCATTTTAACTTGTTGTATTCACCTTTAGGAAACCTCTCCTTGTGTAGGTGTGCTAATACCAGGTCCCCTACGTTGAATTGTACCTCCCAACCTTTCAAATCTGCTTTTTGTTTGTATCTTTGGCTACTGTCTTGTAATTTTAATTTCACCTGTTCATGGAGATCGCTGATTGCCTCTAAAAAATCTTCACCATCAACACTCCTGCGCTCCAACTGACCCAAATCCCACAACTCATGTACTCCACGTGGGTGCATTCTGTATAGGATCTGGAAAGGACTACTGCTCGTGCTTCTGTTGGGTGAACTATTATAAGAAAATTCCACTTGTGCAAGCAAATGATCCCACTGTCGAGAATTTTCTCCAACCAAACTCCTTAATAGATTTCCCAGAATTCGGTTCACCCCTTCGGTTTGGCTGTCGGTCTGTGGATGATAAGCTGAGCTGAAGTTCAGTTTAGTGTCTAATGTTTTCCATAAGGTCCGCCAAAAATGACCTGTAAACTTTACGTCTCAGTCCGAAATAATAGACTTTGGCAAGCCATGTAATCTGACTATCTCTATGAAGAACAAATGTGCTACATGTGTGGCATCATTGGTTTTCCTGCACGGAATAAAATGTGCCATTTTGGTGAAATGATCCACCACCACCATGATGGAATCGAATCCCCATTGTGTCTTCAGTAGACCTAAGACAAAGTCTAAACTGATTGAGTCCCATGGTCTGTTTGGAATAGGTAAGGGCGTATACAACCCTGTGTTCTGGTTGTGTCCCTTTGCAAGCTGACACACTTTGCATCTGGTCATAAATCTCTGTACATTTCTATGCATCTTTGGCCAATAGTAAAAGTGGCTCAACTAATCCAAGGTCTTGTCTATGCCAAAATGGTTGGCTAAACCTCCATTATGCTTTTCCTGGATTAAGTTCTCTCTCATAGAACATTCTGGAATACACAACTGTCGTCCTTTGAACAACAACCCTTCCTGCATATTATAGTCCAGCCATGAATTGCTATCTCTCAACAACGGATTTTGGCAAGCTCCATAGGCTTCCTTAAAATCTACATCTATTTCATACAAGTCCTTAAGATGTTCGAATCCTAATACTTGTATTGTACCTTCCTATAGGATCAAATTCCTCCTGCTTACTGCATCTGCCACTTTGTTTGCTTGACCACTGATGTGTTTCAACACAAATGTAAAACTCTGTAGGTACTCCACCCACTTCGCGTGTTTATGGTTCAGCTTATGTTGCTGCATAATATACTGTAATGCAAAATTATTTAAAAATAAGACAAATTCATTGGCCAATAGTTAATTTCTCCAATGCTTTAGCACTTGAACCACGACATAGAATTATTTATCATAAGACGTGTACATATACCTACTATCATTTAATTTCTCATTGAAATAGGCTACTCGCTTCTCTTCTTCGCTGAGTACTACACCAATGATTGTTCCACTGGCATCACAACAAACTTGAAAAAGTTTGTTAAAGTCTGGTAATCTCAAAATTGGTTTTTCAGTCATCTTTCTTTTGAGCAGCTGAAAACTCTTCTCTATTGACACTGTCCAATGAAAAGGCTGATTTTCCTTCTTAATGGTGTCCACCGTGGGTGCACAAATCCCACTGAAATTTTTAATAAAATTTCGATAAAAACTTGCCAATCCATGAAAACTTTGTACCTCAAACAAACTTTTAGGAGACGGCCAGCTAACTATGGTTGCAACCTTTTCCGGATCCATTTTTAGTTCATTATCAGAAATCACAAATCCCAAATAAATTAATTCTTTCTTGAAAAAAGAACATTTCTTCAAATTTATCAGTAATCTATTTTGCTGCAATTTTTCCAATACATACCTCACATATCGAAAATTCTCTTCCTTCATCTTTCTGAATATAAGTATATCATCCAGATATACAATCACAAATTTACCAATGAATTCCTTTAGCATCTCATTCATCAAATGCATGAACGTGCTAGGGGCATTTCTCAATCCAAATGGCATAACCAACGATTCATATAAGCCTTCATTAGTCTTGAAAGTTGTCTTCCACTCATCACCTTCTCGAATCTTGATTTGGTGGTAGCCACTTTTCAAGTCTATATTTGAAAATTATGCTTCTCCACTCAAACAATCCATCATATCATTCATCCAAGGTAAAGGAACCCTGTACCTAATAGTGATCTTGCTAATTGCCCGAGAATCAGTGCACATACGCCACTCACATCCTTTTTTGGGAGCTAAAACAGTTGTTACTGCACAAGGGCTTAGACTTTCCCGAATCAGTCCTTTATCCAACAACTCCTGCACATACATCCTGATTCCTTCATTGTCCTTCGGACTCATCCGGTAATTAGATTTGTTTGGCAAACTAGCTCTTGGAATACAATCAATATGGTGACTAATGCTCCGCTTTGGTGGTAATTTGTCCAGTAGATCGTCTACCATAATATCACTAAATTCCTATAGCATGTCTTGCATCTCTTTAGGTAAGTCAGTGACTTCAGTATGGACCAATACTAATTGTGGCCTTCGCACCACTGCCCATTTTACCTCATCATCCTCCATCTGTCGCAAAAACTATTTTCCACTTAATAGTAATGATTTTGTTCTACTAGTTTTTGCAGCATCCTCTTCCTTCATGAGCACTAGCGTATGCTTTATCCCATCTTTAACAAACTTGTAACAAATTGTTTCCCCATCATGGACGACCTTCTGATCATACTGCCATGGTCTGCCCAGTAGAATATGGCACACGTCCATAGGCATGATATCACAAGTCACCTTGTCCTTGTACTTGCCAATATGAAACTCTACTTCGCACTGCTCATCGACCATCAGTTGGTGACCTTTCTACAACCAAGAAACCCTATATGAAGTTGGGTGCTTCAACTTCTTCAAACCCAATTTCCCCACCATTTCAGTAGCTACCAGATTATCAATACTTCCAATGTCTATGATTAATTTACAACATTTCCCATGTGACTTGCACACAGTCCGAAACAATGCTTTCCTCTGTGTATGATCAGCTACTTCCTTAGCTGGTTTCAATAATACCTTGTTCAACACCAAGGCTTCCCCGATTTTAGGCAAATTTTCCGCGTCCTATGGTTGTACCTTCGCTTCATCGGTCTGAGCAACATATGCTCCCCTTTGTCCAATTTTTTCATTTTCAAGACATTCAAAGGACCTGTGTCCCCACTTGTGACACTTGTAACACTAATAGGAATTTCCTCTGCCTCTGCCATTACCTCTTCCTCACTGGTATGACCTTCCTCCGTTGGTGTTACCTTCCCTTCAGTCTATCCCGAAGTCTTCGAACTACCAGCCTCTTCATTGTTGTTGGTAGTTCTACCTATGCCAAAGGACCATCCCCTACTTCTACCAAAATCATGTCCTCTTCTAGCATTCAGTTTCCTATCAATATTTTCCTCCACCTTCAAAGCACTCTGATAGGCTTCCTCTATTGTCTTAGGGGAACGAATACTAATTTCGTCTAAGATCTCCATCCGTAGACCATTTACAAACCTCACTGTTTTTCAAGGGTATCTTCAACATAACCAGCTCTCAGGTTTACTTTATAAAATTCTTCTGTATATTCCTTTACGGTCATCATTCTTTGCCTCAGGTTCTGTACTTGTCTATAAAGGGAAATTTGGTAATATTTGGGAAGAAATTTTCTCTTCATTCTAGCAATCATCCTGTCCCATTTTTTAATCAATGGTTTGTTCAATCTTCTCCTTTCTGCCTGCACATTGTCCCACCACAGTGCTGCATATCCCTTCAACTTGGTGACAGCAAACCTGATCTTCTTGTCTTCGTTGATTTCTTCATATTCAAAATATTTATGTAGCTCACTTATCCAGTCTAACAATGCCTCTGTGGACAAACAACCATCATAATTAGAGAGCTCCAGTCTTAGCTTGCTACTAGCCAACAAAACTAACCTCCATAGTTTAATATTTGGTCCTTCTTAATCTGACCCATCCATCGTGGCTGTGTTTTCCTCCTCACTGTCATCCCCACCTTCCGAATCTCTACACCTTCCTGCTTCCACTACTTCCAAACGTGGAGTTAAAGTCCTAATTCCGTCTCGTAACCCTTCATCTGCTACTCTTCTGATGGCAAAACCTCAACCCCTTCTTCCTACCTCCATATTTATTGAGGGAAAGGAACAAACTGCTATGATACCAAAAATTGGTGGTAATCCAGAGGATGAACACGTGGCAATGATCATTTAACTCTTGTCATTTTTCGAATTAAACAATGGCAGGGTTTTGGTGTGAGGTTTTAATGCGATTTATGTTTTCGGCTTGTACTTTGTACTGGTCTTGGGCTTGCAAACATGGTATACCACACCTGCCGAGGGTATTTGGAATTCATTCTTGCATTTGTTGTGGTCTGGTTTGGCTCTGTGGGTGCGTTGTGCCTTCGCTTGGTTCTTGTGATGGTTGGTAAGCGTTGTGCCTTGCTTGTCCCGTATGGTGGTTTGTTAATGTTGTGCCTTTCTTGTTTCGTGTGGTGGTTTGCTAGCGTTGTGCCTTCGCTTGCTCCTTGTGGTGGTTTCCTTTGTTGTTTCTTTGAGGTTTTCAGGTCGATTTTCCACCTGCAAGTTGTTTCATCTCTATCACCCGGCTCATGCTTTGTCTCTACTCTGTTTTTGATGATTGTTTTCTTGATGTTGGGTCTGGTGATGATTTGGCGCTATGTAACCACAAGTTATTTCCTTGATACTGCTATGGACAGCTCAACGAACTCGATTTCAAGTAATTACTTGTTCCAATTTCATTTCCTCCTTTCATTTTTATGTCTCTAACCCTTTGGCTCCTTGGAGAGCAGTCAAATCTCTCCTATGGTGTTCTTGTTGGGAGAAACCCTCTGGCAAGAGTCTCGGTTCTTGTCCTTTGTCGCAGAGTCAGGCCTTCTCCAGGTAAATTCCCTCTCCCTTCTTAGTGAATCTGCTCACTATACTGTTGGTCTTGTTGGCCCTACTTATCTACTACCATGTTTTTGTGGTGGTGTGCAGGTTGTTCCAGGGGAAATCTGCTCCATAGCCTCGTCCTTGGGAGTTTTCACAAGCTTGGGAAAAATCTGGGTAGGGTCGTTCTGTGGCTGTATCTTTTGTTTTCTTGCTTTGTCTTTAGTTGGGTATAACCCTTGGGGTTTCGCTTCCTCCGTGTATTTGTGTAGTTTCAGGGGTTTTCATGTCCTTTCTGTTTGACTAGTATTTGTGTAGTTTCGAGGAGTTTTGATGCCCTCGCTGTTTGATTAGTTTGGGCTTGTGAATTGTAGTTTTTCAGTTTTCATGGGTTTCGGAACCCTCAACGGTTTTTGGGTTATATAAGTTGTACAATGAACTGTTAAATTGGAAACGAAATGAATGCACAGGTATGCTTGAATGCCGAATATAAAAGTACCTGTTTTTTTTGTTGAGGAAAGAAAAAAATGTATTGTCTATGTTGGCTTTACCTTTGTCTAGTTCCTGGTCTGAGATGCCTTCTGTCACAAGATTTTCGTCGATGTCATTCAGCTTCTTAATGAGTTATTTCATTGTTTTGCTTTCAACACAATCTCTAAAACATAAATGCACACGAAAATAAAATTGTCTTGCTTCCTTAATGACAGGTTCTAGATTCATTTGCTTTTATAGATATTCAAGACAATTGCAAAATTACAATTCCTGAGTCCTCTCTTCTCTTTGGATGGCAGCCCCTCCATGAGGTTCTAGTTTTTCTTTTTCAATGCATTACTAGCAGTTTCTTACAGTTGAGGAATTCTTCCTCAGTTACCTTTCAGTTATCTAAAAGTTTCTTTAAACATTCTCTTAACTAATCCTATCTTTACTTGCTTGCCTAACTTTTAAAGAACAATGGCTATGTCAGCCTTAATTTAAATAAAACAAGAATAAAACAGAATTCAAAATGTTTTTCTTTCTTTTCAGAAAAAATAAAAATAAAAAACATTTCCCAGCTATCACCTTTTCAGTTGAATTCTCCTGCATCATTACAAGTGTTGAAGTACATTGGTATGCTACAAATACACACCCATTCAATGGTGTGTACAAGCCAAAGATGGTAGTTGATAAAAAAAATGGGCGAAAAGAGAAAAATAAAGGGTACAAATATAAATCGTCACCTTACACACCTCTTAAAATTGGAGGATGTTGACAAACATGTTTATGACTTCAATTTAAAAAAGAGAGGAACTCTTCACTTCAGGATGATAGATATTGTGAAGAGGTTATTACCAGAAGAAATAGTGTTGAGATGGGAGTCTATTGAACCCAGTCGTAGATCTAGAAGAATTTTGAAAGCTGAAATGGTGGGCATGCATGTGGACTCAGATGGAGGCAGTACTAGATGAAAGAGAACAATATGGAACATCTTCATCTACATCTAGTCATTCATCTGAAGATGTGAATTCTAATGGTGTGCAAGACGATATGAGTGATTTTGAATAATTGTCTAAGACAATTTACATAATTGATGTTTGCATCGTATCTTGAAATAAAAATTTGGATTTCCATATGATTTTAAATGAAGTTATGAATCATTTTTATGTTTGTTGGATTAGTATTGACATTTTGATTAATTTTAGTCATGTAATTTGTTCATAATGTCATAGTTCAAATGTGTTGAAAACTTAGAGTTTTTTTATTCGATGGTTGAAAAGTTTCCATTTTTTTAATATTTAATTTTATGGTTGAAAACAATTAGAATTGTAGTGGTCTTTAGTGTCATGTTATTATATGTTTAACAACATGGATGAAAAGTGATGCAACTTTAATGTGTTTCAGATCCCATTATTTTATCTTTATCGTCGTTACTAAAAAATGTTGGCATTATACCTGGGAAAGAAATATGTTATTCTACCGAAAATATTAGTGTGTTTTTTTTTTTTTGCACAAAAAAATTGGTAAAAAAGCATGGTTTGAGAATACACACTTTTCATTTTTTGGACTATTTTTTATGTTTTTTTGCTAGAATTCTCGTTTTGAGTTTATAGTTACCATTTCAAAATTTATGTTGTTATAGTTACTCCCTGTTACCAGCCCTGGTGCCCTACACTGTTGGATCAAAATCCTGTGGAATCAAGGGTTTGGAATGTGCCACATCATAGTAACCATCAAAAGCCACATAGTCATCCAAATATCTAGAAGCATGAATAAGTTTTGTACTCAAACCAAGTCATATGACAACAAAACTACACTCTCCAGGGTTAGATATAACCATTTAAACCAAGGTTAAATGCTAATTTTTCACAATTATAATTCCTTGCAAAAATATGCACAATTAAATCTCCATTAAAAAATCGATCAAATTTACATTTAAAAAATATTAAAAATAGTAGTAATAATTTATCTTATCAAAAAATACTACTAAAACAACATTATCCCATATGCCCAAGCAAAAGTAAATAATTTACATAATTATACATCAAATTGAGCAAGTAGTAACGAATAAATGTAAAAGTGTGTAACCTCAAATATATAATACTCAGCCTAACAATAAAATCCGAATATGAATATGGTAAATGCATGGACAGGAATTTTTTTTATATGTTTGCTATGGGTGTTACACTACTACTATGGCAATACCAAAATTCCTATATTTTACTAATTCTATTGAGCTTTTATTAGAAAAGTTCAATAATTTACATAATTATACATCAAGTTTAGCAAGTATTAACCAATAAATGTAAAAGTGTGTAACCTGAAATACATAATACTCAGTCTAACCATAAAATCCGAATATTGTAAATGCATGGACAGGAATTTTTTTAATCCATGTTTGCTATGGGTGTTACACTACTACTATGGCAATGCCACAATTCCTATATTTTACTAATTCTATGTTGAACTTTTATTTGGAAAGTTCAAAATAACATTCGAAAGGGTCAACATCCCATTATATTTTATGCGATAAGGATTTGAAAATTTTAAAATAGCATTTGAAAAGGTCAACCTTCCATATTGTTTTCGAAAATTCAACGTATCATTTTTCCTTATATAAATTGAAATATTTTATTTATAAACAATTATTAAATTATTTTTTATTGTTGATTTTTCCTATAATAAATAGTAGTGTTTTTATAACTAAAGGTTTCTCTCGAGTTGAGAGCTGTCGCTATAAGGTTATACGAGAATGTAATTGCCAAGCTAAAGAGCAATGAGGGATGGTCGAAAGATATTAAGTGTAACATCAGAGTTAAACAAGGTTGTCCCCTCTCCCCTACCCTATTTAGCATTTACATCGACAAGCTCGAAGGCTATTTAGAGGAAGCATGATGTGATGGCACGATCTTAGCTGAGATAGTCGTCATCCTTCTTCTCTATGCCAATGATATTGTTCTTTTCACAAGGTGCCCATCTGATCTTGATAAGCAACTCAGTCTTCTTAAGGATTTATGCTCTACCATGGGTATGCCTATTAACACTAACAAAACAAAAGTTATGATTATCAAATCCAAGAAGGACACTTACGCTAATTTTATGTATGACAATAATAACTTGGAGGAAGTGTATTCTTACAAGTACCTAGGAATTGATATTCATCACAAGCTCAACTGGAACCATAACATTGAGAAAAGGATTAATGGGGGGAGGAAAGCTTATTTTGGTCTTGAAAATAATTGTAAAATTGCAAACCTAGTAATGTGGGATAAAAATAAGTTCCTCTTCGAAACTTTAGTCACTCCTGTTATCTTGTATGGCTGTGAGGTTTGGGGTTGCAACATCCCTAGAGAATCATGGAGAAATATTGAGCAAACCCAGAAAAATTTTATAACGTATAACTTGAAAGTTAAAAGTAATACACCCTATGCTATTCTCCTTATAGAAGCAGGTCTTTCCCCTATTCAGAGCCTAACTATGAATAGGTTTCTGTGGTACAAGCACAAACTCAATAACGTAGGCGATCATAGACTTCCTAAGCTAGCATTAAATTCCAGCCAAAACCACCTAAGGCTCAACGAGAATGATGCATTGCAAAACATTAATAACATTAAAGATATTGTTACTTCTAAGTTCAAAGAAAAAATATGGTGTGAGAAATATTTAGCAGCTAAAAGAAAATTAAGTTATTATAAGAAGGTCATCAACACCACCCTAGAAGATCAAAAGTATCTCTCTATTTTAACTAGCTCAAAGAAGAAAATTAATATAGCAAAGATTAGAACGAATTCTCATGAGCTCCATAGTGAAACAAGTCGTTGGGTAGTTCCTAAAATTCCATGGATGGAAATCTGCCATATATGTGAGAATAGGAACATCGAGGATGAAAACCACTTCCTCTTAGAGTGCCCTGCATACAACCACATTAGATCTCAGTTTCACGATCTTTGTTACAATACTGACCTTCCTAGCCTTTTACAATGTCAAAATTATAGTGAGCTTGGGAGGCTTCTCTCCAAGCTTTTTGAGCATAGGAATAAAATCTTAAATCAAAATAAATAATTTGTTTCCTTTAGGTCCGATAGCCCATGTTTGGTCCTCGTGTGGACGTTAACCATCATCATCATCATCATTCATTATATTATAATTTCTTTTATTTTTATTTTTTTCCTATTTTACCTACTTAAATTTTTAGTTTATTTTAAATGTTTTTTATTTCTATTTCCATATTTTGTTTTGTTTTTCTTTTGGCCAATTTTTTTATCGTTATACAAGATTATTTTTTATTATTATTTATTATTTTTTTTTCCATTTTTTTAAAATATTTTTTTACTATACTTGTTTTATAATGTTTTTTTTTTAGTTTTTTTAATTCTTATCCATTAATTTTGTTTCTTTTGTTTGTTTGTTTGTTTGTTGTTGTTGTTGGTTTTTTTTTGGGGGGTCATGGTAAAATATTTTACGCGATTATTTCGGAATGTTGAAATTTTACTTTTGAAAAGAAAAAAGTGTTTTCCCAGCGTTAACACTTTTTGTTTTGAGGGTGTTTTTTGGAAAAATTTTGCACAAAAAAATGGTTTTCACTGCCATTTTTAAAACATGTTGAAATTTTACCCAAGAAAAAAAAATTGTTATTCCAGTATCAACACTTCTCGTTTTTAGCACTGTTTTTGATGTTTTTTCGAGGTTTTTTGGCCAGATTTCCCGTTTCAAAGTTTACATTGTTTGCATGCATCATCACTTAGTCAAATCTTCACTTAGCATCACACCATCCTTCAAATCTACTTGATTTCACACTCCCCTTAGGCAGATATGGGCTACCCTCACCTGGATTTCACTTTTCACTGCATGCAATGCACAATCTAGGAGATCAAGGCCTTTTCCTTAGCTTCTAGAATTGTGTAGAGGTTGTCCTAGCCTGGGTCCAACTGTGCACTAGGTAGATCCAAGAGCCATCCTCCCAGCTTGGTCACTGAGATTGCGCAATGCGCAGTCTCTCCTGGCCTTGGCCCAAGACTGAATTGTGCATTACGCAGTTCCAGTCACCAAGCCTCCTGATTGACTGCTAGGACTGCACAATGTACAGTTCCCACAGGCATACAATGATCTATGTCAACCAGAATTGTGCAATCTATCCCATCATGAGCTCGTTTTATTGCTTGGTCTTGTCATGAAGTTGCTTTGGTTTTTAAGTTGGCATTTTCTTGTCGTGAGTGTCCTCTCTATCCCACAGGTACAACAGTTATTGATCATCTCTATAGAAGTTAAAGTTAACATGGAATCCAAAGAGATACATCAAAGGAAACTGTCGAGAGCAGTGCTAGGGAAGAAATTGAGAAAATATCATTTAATCTACCAGTTTATGCAAGCACTCAGTTGTTGACTAAGAAGGGTACAACATTGACATGGTAGAAAATCAAGGATATTTTTGTAGAGGACTTCAAGGAAGACTTAAAGAACCAACAAACTCACCTTAGCATCTAGTAGTTAGGCTTATACAAGGTTGCATGCAAGTACCCCATCTTCCCATGTGTAGCTATAATTAGTTGGATAGTCTCACACACAGATGAACAAACTATGACATTGAGCATTGCCACTGGGAGAGACATGTGTGTTCTACATCACCCCTTTTCAAAATCGGGTAACCTTTTTGCTATCTCTACAAAACGGGTAACAATAATAGTTCTCGTTTCAAAGTTTACGTTGTTTGCAAGTGAAATAAGTGCAAGAATCAATCCAACAAAAGGAAAACGAAGCATGTGAAGAAAGTCACCTCAATAATGACCGTTGGTGCAAAAAATAGGGTAACGCATACGACATTTGGGAAAGGAAATGTAAAACTTGAAACAACACTTCTATAAGCTAAAACGAGTTAAAACACCACAAGTCATTCAAAGAAACAAGTGAAACAACACTCGCACAAACTAAACAACAAAAGCGACAAAAAAAGTGGCAAAAGGCTAGAAAAGAAAAACTCACCCGGAAAAACGATGACGATCGCACTGAAGATTCCTTGATCTCCTTGGAAATTCCAAAGCTTCAAGATCGAATGTGAAAATTGTAAGGATTCTGGACACCACATATCTCCACAATGGTATGATATTGTCCACTTTGGGCCTAAGCCCTCATGGAATTTGCTTTTGGACTTACCCCAAAAGGCCTCATACCAATGGAGATATTTGTCCATCCTTATATACCCATGATCCTCCCCACTTCTAGTCAATGTGGGACTTTGGTCGTATACCCAACAATCCTCCCTTCGAACAAAGGACCATCGACCCTCCCCTCAAACGATTATCCATCCGTCCACTCTCTACCAACCAGGATTCTCCGCTCCAATGCGTTGGAAGCACACGCCTTACATGGAACACCACCGGCCTCGAGAGCTTGCTCTATCCCAGGTCAACTCCTCTTCACCGTGTTGGGAGCAGGACACGTCCATGAA